>SNQJ01S0041819.1:0-12499 GCA_010110895.2 Picea sitchensis
TTAAAAGGTAGATAATAAAGTGAAGTAATGAGTGTATTATAATTCAAAGTGAACACAAAATAAATTATTTCAATAATAAATTTAATGGAGAAATTAGAAGTGGGTTAACCCTAAAATAAGGAAAGTGGGGCCAAGTGACCTAAAGCGGGCTAAATCTCCTCTAAAGTCTCTAATTTCTACAAATTATAATCATCACTATAATTCACAATTTATAGGCTGATAATCATTTAAGGATATACCTAAAATTAATGCGATAAGACCTCATTGATTTCCACACTGTGTGAGTCTCGTCAAGAAGGGTTTAGTTAGATTAAGGTGGACAAAAACAATTCGAAATCAATAAATCAATCGAACTAGACATAGCAATCAGAGATCAATAAAATTGAGGTACATCCATGGGTATCGCAACACAGTTGAAATGAAACGCAGAGAAGGTAGACGCCAATCGCTGGGCATGCGAGGTAAAAATGCCGGGATCTCAGGGCAGCTTGTTGGGCATTTTATTTGACAGGAAACAAAGAAGGGTAAACGTCCACAAGCAACTTTAGGAGGACAGTGAATGGAACCACGAATTTAGCTGACCGAAAATCCGTGCAGGCACCTTCTCACAGGGAAAACAAAAGGGCTTTTCAAAATTTAAGGGGGTTTCTAACCCGTCCCACTCTAGCAGTTAACATCCATGCTACACAACACCTACGTATCACTCAACACCAGGCCGACGACTTCGACCACAACCCAAGGCACCGAAGATAAGTCTAGCACTATCGCTTGAGGAGGTAAGATACCACAGTGGATAGTTGTACTAGTAAACGCCAGGGTAAGTCGCCTCCACTGAGGGGTAGACCCCCTCCCCCAAAATGGAGAGGAAGCTACAGAAAAAAGGGGACAACACAGTGAGGATAATTCGCCAGGTTGCCGGTGAAACCATGGAACAAAAGCTTCAGTCTATAGCAATGCGATGGGAAAAACCAGGAGGCGCAGAGAGAGAAACATGAATCTAGAGAGGGGTTTTATCTCTATAAGAGGTAAGGAGTTGCTGGGAAGTTTTTAAAAATAGAAAGCTGGGTAAACACAAAATTTTTTGTTGAGTAAGGTCGCAGTTTAAAACAACATTGCCCGGTTTCTCTCCCTCTCACACACAGGGCATCCACACAAAAATATTTGGCAGAGTAAGAACAAAAACATGAGCAAGAAAGTGGTAAAATGACAAGCGCAGGGATAAAATGGAGAGTTACAAGATGAGCCATGGTTAAAGTACCCAACATTCGAAGATAAAGCATGCTAAAATACTGAGATTCAGAGAGGCAAAATGCGAGTATGGACCAACAAACAAAAACACTGGGCATTGAAATAGTCTTAGGGAAAGACCTTCAGTAAAATTGCTGAGCTTGATGGCGAAAGGTGTTGAGTAAAAAAGATAATTTTCTGGGCCTTTAAAAACACTCTAACTCTGGGTAAAATCAACGCACAGAAGGCAAGCAAAATTCGATGAGGAAAGGATGGAAATGTAGAGAAACTTTTGTAAAAATCATTGTGCACTGAGGTGAAAAATCGTTGCGCAAGTAAGCATAAATTGCTGAGAGATGAAATAAGAATGCGATGGTTAAATTAAAAAAGAACTACAGAAAGTAAAAACAACATTAATTGCAGAGCAATGAGTGGTGTTTTCCCTATAAAAGAAAATGAATTGTTGGGCAAATTAAAAAAGAATTTGGAGAGAGTAAAAACACAATAATCACAGAGGCTAAGGAGGGAAAATCACCCAGTATGGAATTCCTTGCTGGGAAGAGAAATTATCCTACACTTATTATCCATGCACACGAAATCAGGGCATTAGAATCTAAATGTTTAACACCGGAGTGAAATACAGTCGATTCGGCTCCTGGCCGACTACTTAAGCACAAACTAATAACTTAAAGAATAAAGGAACAAAATATAAAATCACAATTTTTCTTGTATTAAAACAATAAAAAAAATGAAGAGAAGTCATTTTCATTCAGAGTTTGGGTTCTCCATTGGAAATCAAATTAAAAGGATAGTGTGCATAAGGTTGGTATAAATTTGAATTCTCTGATCATAAAATGTTGGGCTCATCAAGAAAACTTCGTTGTAAGAAAAAATAAATCTATGGATAGTATTACGCTAAATAAAACATAAAATTTAACAAAATATAAGTACCCTAACTAAATGTGTAGGAACATAATTTAACTACCCTTCAACCAAATATACACATGCGTACCATAGCCAAATGCGAATGCTCCGAAGTCATTGTCCCCCGCGTGCTCTGTCTAGATCCTGCTTGTTAACCGATTTGACCTCACCGGTACCTCCCAGCCAATGCTAGGGGTACTCTTCTTCCCCCTAATACCCCCAAGCCGCAAAGGAGCCACACACACAATACCAGAGAATGCTAGCTCCCAGCTTGCTTCGCAAGGTCGAGCTACCACTCATTACCCAAGCTGGGTATCCCAACTCCAACAAAAGAAACTCAGTTAAGATAAAATTCGACAGCATGACGTTACACAATCCATATGTGATCCCCTACTCCTCCTCCACCATCCTTTTTATAGAGTTTTCTTAGTTATTAGTTTCCCAAAACCCTCATTACATTCCTTTTTCATTTAATTAATTTCAAAAAACCTCCCCCATACACATGTCACCCGATCCCCTAGTTGCACCAAAAAATCAATTTATTAATTAATTAATTTGTCATTTCCCTCACCCACCTAAAAATGTTCCTAAAAATGCTCCTTAGTGTCCCAATATTCCCTTACAAGTCTTAAATGACTTACGTCTTACTTAATTCCTAGTTGAGTTCATAAATAGAAAGTTCCAAAGGCTAGATTCCTTACTAAGTTAGACATTCCCCTGTTTCTTTTAAGTTCCCCCTTTTCTTTAAGTTTCCCCCTTTTCCTTAGGTTTCCCCCTTTTCTTTAAGTTTCCCTTTTTATAACTAAGTTCAGAATTAGCAGGTTTAGACAAAAACTACCAAATACTCCTTTTATTAATTAAACCTTTATTAAAATTTTCCACTTTAATTATTTATGCTTGAATTTTATTTACCCCCTTCTTGTTACATGTCTAATTAGTTTTTTTTGTTCAAAGGTTCTACTCAGACCTAGGTTTTAATTTCACTAGGCTTGGCGACAGTTTTTAAGGGAAAATTTGCTATTAAACTTTACTTATCACATCATTCATTTTAAGGTCGACCAGGTCCTAAGGAGGCATAGTTTTCTAGGAAATAGGTTTATTAAATTACCATAGTTGAAATTGCGATGCCCCCTTCAGGACGCACCACGTGCTCCAAGGGTGCAACTCGCCTCTTTCCATTTTATTCGCGCGACATGCTCTTCAAGACGCACTACTTGCTCCAAGGGTGCCACACGCCTCTTGACTGAATTTGGTAGACATCAAACCCTTGGAGTCAATACTCTGTCAGGTGATCTTATGGGAGATTAAGGGCCTCTAAGGAATAAGGACACTGCCTTATTGCACAGCCCTTATAATCATCATGAGCGACTATCACAGTTTGCCCTCATGACATTGTGGGTCTTCTTGAACTAGGTAATCGTTAACCTATAGTTAGAGCCACGACGGGAGTGCTAGTAGGCTGTGGCAGGGTTGTTGCCACACCTCTCTCTCAATGTATTTGGTTATTGTGCGTGACCCCTTTACTCCAAATGTGAGTTTGGTCAGAAAGCTATCGTCAGCCTGCATCCATCAATGAATCATGTCAGCAATAACAATCAACATCATAATATCTAATCATATGTACATATGTCACATCAACAAAATTCAAACCCTAATAATCCACTCCCTGACTCGATCTATAGTCCAAGGGGTTTCATCAATGCTTCTACATCCTGAATGTCTAGATTCCTACACACTCAGAAGAACCCAATTAATAACATTTTTCTATGTAAATACAACAAAATAACATATCATCAAATCCACAATATCTCATAATCATAATAAAAACAACCAATAGTATAACGACCCAGATCACTTGCACACAAGTGTCCTCAAAGAATAAGTCCGCTTAGTGCGTGCAAAGAGGGATGTTACATACACCCCCTCTTGTTTTAAACTTTGTCCCAAAGTTTCACAGTATGTAAGTGCCGAAATAAAGTGTATCAGAATATCATAGGTCTAGTTGTCAAAACAAAATGGAAATTGTTGATGCATATCATATGCGTCTTCCCAGGCCACTGAGTGTGGACTATAGTTGTCCCACTGGACCTTGAACTGATCTACTGTTCGACGCCGTAGCTGTTGAATGCGAAAGTCCAGAATGAGAATTGGCCCTGCCGTGAGTGCACCCTTGCCCAACATCCACCAAGAACTCAGTCAATATCAAGCATAGGGTCACTAACCTAAGTTGCACAAAATATAAGATAAACATCGTTCAATGTCTCAAGGAATGAGGCACAACTAGCTGTTAGGCCCTTCACCTTTATGGTTGACGCGATGCGCATCTTCAAACCCTTCTACCAATCCTGTGCTTCTTCCATCCCCTTTTCGTATCGTTTGTAAATGTCCTTTAAATCCTTGGATCTCTTCTGGTCTTACCAGGACCCCATCCTCGAGTTGATCCCAACTCAAGGCATCAGACATGGTCGCCCATCAAGAAAATCAAATGGCACCATCTTAATGGTGCCTTGATGGCTATTGTTGCACACAAACCTAGCCAACGGTCATAACTATTCCCAACGTTTCTGTTGGTCCAACACACACATATGCAATACAACCTTCCCAAATTGGTTCGTTCCTTTGGTCAACCTATCTATCTCAAGGACATGTTGTACTAAAGTTCAGTGGTGTTCCCAAGGCCTCTTGGGAACACATCCAAATCATCTTGCAAACACTGAATCCTTTATCAGACACGATTCCTTTGGTATGTCTAACAGTCTCAAAATCTTGCTGATATAACTCTAGCTATATATAATGCCTTATGCGTCGTACGCACAGGGAAAAAATGTGAACTCTTTGTTAGAGTGTCAACTATCACGATAATTGGGTCGTGCCTCCTTGCTGTCAGTGAAAATTTAACAATGAAGTCCATCGAAATGACCTCCCATGTCGATTTCGGAATAGCGTGTGGCTATAGAAATCCTGTCGGATGTCTATGTTCATCCTTCACTTGCCGACCTTCCATACATATCACCATGCAGTTGACGATGTCCGCCTTTATCCCTTCCAGAAGAATAAGGACTTAAGGTCGGTCCTTATCTTCATGACTCCTGGATGAGCCATGTACACTGCTCTATGAGCTTTGCATTAGATCAAAAACTTCTCAATTTGTCATTGAGTGGTAAGTAAATCCATTTATTATATCTCAAAGATTCGTCGTTGTCCACAATATAACCCTCAATTTTGGTACCAACATGGTGTCTTGTCTGAAAAAATTCCTTACCCTCACTATACAAGTCAGCGTCGCGTTGTAGTTAGAATCCTTTCATGTAGATTCATTTGAAGAGGTATCACTGAAAATATGCGTGGTCTCCGACTTAACGCATCTGCCACTCTGTTTATTGTTCCTTTTAAGTAGGAAATCTCCAAATCGTAATCGATACGCAGTTCTAACCAACGCCTTTGCCGAGCATTTGAGTCATTTCGCGTAAAAATGTGTTGTAAACCACAATGGCCTGTTTTTAGTTCGAATTTTCATCCAATCAGCTAGTGTCTCTACACTCTCAAGGCATACACAATGGCTAACAACTCCCAATCGTGCGTCGCCTAGTTCTCCTCATTCTTCCTTAACTTCCTTGAGATGAAGAGATCACTTGACCGCCTTGCCTCAAGACTCCGTCTAAGCCTCCCTTGGGTGCATCAATGCATACAAAGAAGTCCTCGTCCACACCAGGGACTTTTAGTAGGTGTTGTCGTCAACAAATCCTTGAGCCTTCATAATGCTTCCGCGCATTTCTTGGTCCACACAAACTTTTTGTTCTTTTTCTACAATTCCGTAAATGGGATTTGTTATGCTTGAAGAACCCTCAAAGAACCTTCGATAATATTCCACTAAACCCATGAAGCTATGCGCTTCTGGGACATTCATTGGTGCATGACACTCCAAAAATCCTCTAGATTCGTTGGATCCACAACGATACCTTCGACGAAGATATCATTCCCTAAGCAATGAATCCTCGATAGCATTGCGACTGCTTCCCGTAATTTGTTCTCTCGCAACACTGTAGTATGAAGCGTAAAAGTTCATCTTGATATTTCATCATCTAATAAAATATCAATATGTCGTTAAGGAATACTCTACAGTAGTCAAGCAGAGTCTCCATGACCCATCCTTCTCTTGTATGAAATTAAGAGGAGCACTCCAAGGTGATGCACTTGGTCATATAATTCGTAGGTTCAACAACTCCTGCAGTTGCACTTTTGACTCCTGTAACTTAGGGGTCAACATCCAATAAGGATGTCTTACCATTGATTCAGTTCTAGGTTTTAGATCAATGGTAAGTTCCATCTTGGTTTTGGGTGGCACACCTGGTAATTCTTCTGAGAATCATGTCCACAAACTATCGTGCTACTGGAAGGTATTCTACTCCTTCCACCATGCTCTTGATGTTCAGCGCTAAGTACACATATAACTTGCATCCTTACGCATGCATTCTTGTAGTTGTAGATAAGAAATGAACCTCAGGGATACTCCCCATTTTCTTCCTACAATCACACTTCTCTGTCCTTCATCGTCGGTCCAACTCAACTACCTCATCTTACCATTGAGTATTGCATCATGTGATTCCCACCAGTCCATATTGATCATGATGTCATAAGACCTTGAGATAGTGATGTAGGTCAGACTTCATTACACTATCACCAAGTTAAAGCATTAGTTCATACCCCTTCCTCCAACCATCTAGTTGGTACCCGAAGCCATATCGATGAATCTAAACTCATCTTGTCGAATGCCTTTACCTAAATCCCTTCAACACGGTACTAGAATTAGATCTCTCTGTAGCACTGAGGTCTAACAATTTCTAAAAGTTCGTTTGGGGATGACACTAGATGCCTTGAGCACAGTGGACTGGTGCTCAGCTTGGTGGTTATTCACCGCATTCATGAATTCCCATGGGCCTTTCCCATCTTCACAATGGTAGTGTGTTCTGTTGACTTGGCCACTCTGGCCCTCTCAACTAGACAATCACGTTGGGAATGTGGCTCTCCACATGTCCAACATACGATCTTTGGTGGTAATCCGAGTCCATGAAGTAGTAGCTGCTGGCCTGCCAGCTAGAAACCTTGTTATGTTCTGCTGAATAGGCCCAACCGTTGCTGCTGCTGAAGCAGTGGTCCCCTGTAGTGGGGTTCTCTACTGAGGAACCCCTCATCGTGGTGTCATGAATGAGGGTTCTAGAGACATATATTGCTACTAATATGTCTTGTCTGGTTGGCGTCTGATCCTGCGGTGCACCAGATGTCGTCAGTCCAGATGGTCTTCGAGGAGTCCTGCCCTGATTCCCGCAGTCAATTATTTCTCAACTAAGAGGCCTACCAGATTATATCGTGCAACGTCCGAAGCTTTAAGATCCTCACCTTCGCACAGAAACTGGAGTTAAGTCCGAACATGAACTTTTTGACCTCCAACCTTTTCGGGTTCCGATCTAGAGCATACCGAAGTAGCCCCATAAATATGGACTCATAATCCATCACCGTACAACCACCATGTCATAAGGCACTAAGCTCATCGAGATGGCACTCAATGAAATCCTCTGAAAATTACTTATCCCGGAACCGTTCCTGTAACACGACTTTGATGACCATGTTTTGGGTGAGGTAGGAGTGTATTCCACCATAGAAGAGCGCTCCCCTTTCGCTGAAGACCGCCATGCAGAACTTCGTGCTGGGGGTCGTACCCGCGAAGCATGAAGCCATCGCCTTGTTTTCTAGCCATGCCTCGATGGCTGAGTCATCTGCGACACTTGTGAACTCGGGAACTTAACCTTCTCGAGTTCTCCGTGAATGCTACCAGTACTGGCTGGGGTGCGATGTGGACCCTCAGGGGTACAGGCACCCTGGCCTTATCTTGGTACAGATGGTTAGTCAAGGACTCTGACATTTCCCTGGAAGGACCCTGTCAGACACAACACATCCCACACGGAAATCCGCTTATGTGCAAGACTTTTTATTCCCCTTGGGGGTTGAACCCCTCTGGCACAGGTGCTATTGGAGGCATCGCCCCTCCTCCCCTGGACCATGTCGTGAATCTCTACGACATCCTCTAACTGTGATTAATGCAAGGATAGGTTAATAATTTAATCAGTGCTGAGTATAAATCAATGGCCTAATTCAGTGGAAGGCGTGGCTATCCACAATTGCAAGGTTGAACCTGCTCTGATACCATATGTAACGTACCCACTGTTACGACGACAAAGTGACATACAACAGGTAGATTTTTTTTCCTTTTTTTTTTTTAAATTGCATTAGGAAAAACATCATCGTTTAAAACAACAACATTGACAAAGGCGCAATATAAAAATAACATCAATAACTCCTTAACAACAATCACAAAGCAAAGAGGAATATCATTGTCGTGAATGACGAACACAGATCGATGCATTATCAAGTAAAAAACAACCCATAATCAGAGTGTTGATACGATTAATCATGACGTAATACAATATGACTCAAATGCTCATCTCTCCTCAAGGGACAATCATCAGGTAATGTAACAAATCATAAGGATCGACAAACATCCATTTCGTCAGTCCATCATTCCTAATATCATTAACCAGGGCACGAGGGTAACCATCATTGTATCAATCATGCATAAAAAAAAAATCTTTGCACACAAGAGTAAGCAATTTCATAACAATCACATGCCAACTTAATTAATGTGTGTGAGAAGGCTAGGTACTAATCAATCATGCCGCCACATTAATTAAGGTGTCGTGGTTAACCCAATTCGACATTTACTCCTTGGCACGCGAAAAATAATATCTAAACAACATTCATTATAATAAATTTCACGGCACAGGTAGTCATAACTAACAACCATTCATTACATTGACCACACATTGCACATAAAAAGAAAATCTAAACATTCAACAAAGCATCATCCAAACATGAAATTTATCATGCACACTAGAATTTAACTGAGTTTAATCATCATTCAAGAATATACTAAATTAACTAAATAACTAGTTCATCTAAACCATCTTTCAATACATTAAATTTTTATGCATGAACTAAAATTTCATGGCACTAAAATTTCATGGCGCATAAGAACTTAAATACTAACCCAATCAAACAACAACATAAGCCAAGGCACAAGAAACCAACTTATTAAATTTTTAAGGCGCACACAGATATCAACTTAACTTCAACGCGCGTGATTAAGTCATTCATCGGAATTACAACGAGCAACACAATTATTCAATAACTCCATCGTAATCAGTAGTACACCATTATAATATCATTGAGACAACAATCATCGTAAAACTTACGGTCATGGAATGATTACATAGCAATATTATTCAATAAATCATCAGATTCAATAATAAACCATTATATACAATTAAATCAATGCTTATTAATGAAATCTTACGGTCATTAATAAATATAAAAGAATATACTGAAGCGAGCTAAATCTCCTCTAAAGTCTCTAATTTGTACAAATTATAATCATCGCTATAATTCACAATTTATAGTCTTATAATCATTTAAGGATATACTTAAAATCAATGCGATAAGACCTCACTGATTTCCACAATTTGTGAGTCTCGTTAAGAAGGGTTTAGTTAGATTAAGGTGGAAAAAAACAATCCGAAATCAATAAAACAACTGAACTAGACATAGCAATCAGAGCTCAATAAAACCGAGGTACATCCACGGGTATCACGACGTAGTTGAAGTGAAACGCAGAGAAGGTAGACGCCAATGGCTGGGCATGCGAATTAAAAACGCCGGGATCTCAGGGAAACATGTTGGGCATTTTATTCGACAGGTAACGAAGAAGGGTAAACGTCCACGAGCTGAGGCAGTGAGAAACTCAAGGAGGACAGTGAGCGCAACCACAAATTTAGCTGACCCAAAATTCGTGCAGGCACCTTCTCACAAGAAAAACAGAGGGGTGTTTCAAAATTTAAGGGGGTTTCTAACCCGTCCCACTCCAATAGTTAACATCCGTGCTACACAACGCCTACTTATCACTCAACACAAGGCCGATGACTTTGCTCACAACCCAAGGCTCCGAAGAGCAGTCTAGCACTACCGCTCTAGGAGGTAAGATACCATAGTGGATAACTGTACCAGTAAACACCAAGTTAAGGTGCCTCCACTGAGGGGTAGAGTCCCTCCCCAAAAGTGGAGAGGAAGCTACAGAAAAAAGGGGACAACGCAGTGAGGAGAATTTTCCAGGTTGCTGATGAAACCATGGACCAAAAGCTTCAGTCAATAGCAATGTGATGGGCAAAACCAGGAGGCGCAGAGAGAGAAATGTGAATCTAGCGAGGGGTTTATCTCTGCAAGAGGTAAGGAGTTGCTGGGAATTTTTAAAAAATGGAAAGTTGGGTAAAAACACAATTTTTCATTGAGTAAGGTCTCAGTTTAAAACAACAATGCTCAGTTTCTCTCCCTCTCACACACAGGGAATCCACACAATATTTTTTGGCAAAGTAAGAACAAAACGCTGAGCAAGAAAGTGGTAAAATGACAAGCGCAGGGATAAAATGGTTACCCAACATTCGCAGAGAAAGAATGCTAAAATACTGAGATTCAGAGAGGCAAAATGCAAGGATATACCAGCAAACAAAAACGTTGGGCGTTGAAATAGTCTCAGGGAAAGACCATCTGTAAAATTGTTGAGCTTGATGGCGAAAGGTGCTGAGTAAAAAAAGGAATTTTCTACGCCTTTAAAAACTCTCTAACTCCGGGTAAAATCCATGCATAGAAGGCAAGCAAAATTCGCTGAGGAAAGGATGGAAACGCAGAGAAAAATTCGTAAAAATTGTTGTGCACTGAGGTGAAAATTCACTATGCAAGTAGGCATAAATTGTTGAGAGATAAATAAGAATGCGCTGGGTAAATTAGAAAATGAACTGCAGAGAGTAAAAAAAACATTAATCGCAGAGCAATGAAGAGGTGTTTTCACTGTACAAGCGAACGAATTGCTGGGAAAATTAGAAACGAATTTGCAGAGAGTAAAAACACAATAATCGCAGAGGCTAAGGAGGGAAAAATTCTCAGGGTGGAATTCCTTGTTGGGCAGAGAAATGATCCTATACTTATTATCCATGCACAGGAAAGAAGTGCATTAGAATCTAAATCTTTAACTCCGGAGTGAAAGATAGTCGATTTGACTCCTGGCTGACTGCTCAAGCACAAATTAATAACTTAAAAGATAAATTAACATAAGATAAAAACACAAATTTTCTTGTATTAAAACAATAAAAAAAAACCCGCAGAGAAGTCATTTGCATTCAGAGTTTGGGTTTTCCATTGGAAATCAAATCAAAAGAACAGTGATCAAAAGGCTGGGATAACTTTGAATTCTCTGATCATAAAACGTTGGGCTCATCAAAACAAATTCGCTGAAAGAAAAATGAAATATATGGATAGTATTATGCTGAATAAAACATAAACTTTAACACAAAGAAGTACTTTAACTGAAGGTGCATGAACATAATTTAACTACCCTTCAACAAAATATACACATGCGTACTGTAGCCAAATGCGAATGCTCCGAATTCGTTGTCCCGCGCGTGCTCTATCCAGCTCCCGCTTGCCAACCGATGTGACCTCACCGGTACCTCCTAGCCAACGCTAGGGGTACTCTTCTTCCCCCCGAGCCCCCTGAGCCACAAAGGGTCCACACACACAATACCATAGAATTTTAGCTCCCAGCTCACCTCGCAAGGTCGAGCTACCACTCATTACCCGGGCTGGGTATCCTAACTCCCATAAAAGAAACTCAGTCAAGATAAAATTCAACAGTGTGACGTTATGCAAACCATATGTGATCCCCTACTCCTCCTCCGCCATCCTTTTTATAGAGTTTTCTTAGTCATTAGTTTCTCAAAACCCTCATTAGATTCCTTTTTCATTTAATTAATTTTGAAAAACCTCCCCCGTACACATGTCTCTCGATCCCCTAACTACACCAGAAAATCAATCAATCAATTAATTAAATTTGTCATTTCCCTCACCCACCTAAAAACGTTCCTAAAAACTCTCCTCGGTGTCCCAATATTCCCTTACAATTCTTAAATGACTTACACCTTACTTAATTCCTAGTCGAGTTCATAAATAGAAAGTTCCAAAGGCTAGATTCCTTACTAAGTTAGACATTCCCCTGTTTCTTTTAAGTTTCCCCTTTTATTTAAGTTCACCCATTTTCCTTAGGTTTCCCCCTTTTCTTTAAGTTTCCCTTTTTCTTTAAGTTTCCCCTTTTATAACTAAGTTCAGAATTAGCAGGTTTAGACAAAAACTACATAATACCCCTTTTATTAATTAAACCTTTATTAAAATTTTCCACTTTAATTATTAA
>SNQJ01S0041819.1:18174-30669 GCA_010110895.2 Picea sitchensis
CTATCACTTGAATATACTTTTCAAGAAAATCAATCTTTTTGTAGTTGTATCTAACCTTGTGATAGGATTGTACTTAACATATTCATATATCTTTCACTTCATGGTGATATTTGAAAATTTAGGGTTATTAACATAAGATACTTAGTATTAAAGGGTGCCAAATTATAACATTATTTGTATTTTCTATCACCAACACATTCTTATAAAATCATTGATAATTCTCTTCTGCACATAATATCTTGGATACAAATTCACAAACACTATAAGGAGGGTCATTTGACCAATGTTGTATGCTCAAATTTATAAAAATCTCATAATGCAATTGAAATTATACATGGCACCAACAACATGTGTCACAAATAGTGATCGACCTTACATAGCACGATGTGACATCCCCCAAAATAAATTATTTTTGAAATTCGAAAATTGTTAGAAAATTATTATGTTTTTGGTAAATTCGAATTTGGAAAATTTTTGCCATTTATGACAATTTTGAATTTTGAATTTGATAAATTGTAATTAATTATTATGACTGTTGGGAAGAGACCTGATTTGACCCAACTAACTATTTGACTCTGACACTTGTATGTAAACAAAATATTTTTTAATTATTGCAGGAGGACAAATGGAACAACCATGTTAAATTCAGTTGACCATGACTCCATGAGTGGGGAGCATGTTGGAACTACCTCTGGGTTGATTGTTACAAGTGGAAAATTAGGGATTTGGCCATTGGCAGCCCTTGAAAACTAGGGATTTAGAAAGTTGCGAAAATTCCCAAGGGAGGGAAAAAGACCTAGGCAAAAAGATTCTTTGGATAAATAACATATGGGAGGAGGCAGGACGCTGCCTAGTATGCGAAGGAAAAATAAAACTACAGAGTACTTGTTGTTATGAACACTGATTACTGAGTGTGAGGCAAGGAAAAGACTACATCAATAGAGGAAGACATTGTTGAAGAGGATATTTCAAGTTTGCCCTCATGGATTCATGGTCAGGCTAGGGGGTGAATCGAGCAAGTGATTTGGCTGTATTGTTCTACGCTTGGGAGGAATGTGGTTGTTCCCTTTTTATTCCCATGAACTGGTTCAGATATGTTAACCTTATTTTAATCTTTTTGAATAATTATATGTTTGATGTGATGCGTTTTCTAATTCTGAATGATTATACATTAGATGTGATGTGTTTGCTAATTTTGAATTGAAATACCTTCCATCTTTGTCAAATGATTAATCACTGATGTAGTGTATCTATTAGATTCAAATTGATAGGATAACCTGAATGAAATTTTTTCGAGTGTATATAATGTTGTATACCTTACAAATCTAATCCTGAGTGATTCTTTACAGCTGGATTAAATTTTGAATGGATGTTATAAGTTTCCCTTTAATTGTTATGACAGTTGTAAGGATTTTGCATGGTTAAATTCTAGAAGTAGTCACTACTGTAAACTGGATTATTGCTATACAAAAATAGTTGTAGGAAATTTTTCCAGTGCATCGAAGTTCCTAGTACAAAACTATTTGAGTAATTAGAATTGAAACCAAGACTATATATGGGGTATTTATATTTCTATAAGAAGTTATACATAGATTCATGATATTGATTGGTGTTGTATTTATATATCCATATTGCTACTGTAGTTGTGATCCATTGTAGTAACAAGACCAACGTATAAATGTATGGGTTTATAAGCAACATATATTATCTGTAGTAGTAATAGAATTGCATCTGGACAGTAAAATATATTACAAAGTCACTAAAAACCAGTCGTGACAAGGGAAGATCTAAAATAAATTAACCGTGAAAATTCCCAAAGCACAATCCTGGAGATTATCACCTGTCATGAGATCATATGCATTTTAGTATTTCAAAGTCTGTGGTGAAATTTCAATTGGCGCAAACCTTTAAAGAGATCTAGAAACGAATTCTAGGAGTATTATACTCATTTATATCTGAACAATATGAATTATAATAGAAAATAAATCATCTACAATTTGGTTCCTTAAAGTTTTAAAAGGCTAGATACATGAGAGGATAACCAGATGCACACTTTCTTATTACGAATTTATTCCTTGCCCAAGGTTGTACAAATTCGGTTATTCATAATTAAACTTCCCTGTTATGATAATGATGTAGAAATAGAAGATTCCATAAAGAACAAACTCAGATAT
The DNA here is from genome assembly GCA_010110895.2 of Picea sitchensis. Taxonomy (NCBI): domain Eukaryota; kingdom Viridiplantae; phylum Streptophyta; class Pinopsida; order Pinales; family Pinaceae; genus Picea; species Picea sitchensis. The sequence continues at coordinate 20,349 of SNQJ01S0041819.1, forward strand.
ATACAAGTATCACAAGCATATAACCAATCAGTAAATTCCGCAGCTATACGAATAACCAGAGTAGATAATTAAAATCATTTTATAATTCTGAGCGTAGATGTAGGATAAAGTTGCAATACTTAAACCTATCTAAACACTGGATTACAAAGTCCTGGTTTTAAGTGCATCTGGCATAACAGAAGAGAAAGATAAATCTTTCGACCATGTCTCAGTAAGGATTTGACCCTTTAAGTTACTTTAAAAAGAAATTGTAGTAATAACCATACGGGTAGGAACTAGTACTTCTCTACCCACAACAACCATACACTAGAACGAATTTATCCCATTCGATAGACTCGAGATACTATTCTTTTGGAAGAGAATGGTAACAGAAACTTGCATACCTCTTTCTTAAAGTGACGACCTTGGTTCCAAGAATGACGAAGGTGTCCAATCCTGTAGAGAGATCGAGAAGATTTTATTAATATCAATCAACAAATAGGATACCGGTAAGAAAATAATCTAATGCATAAAAAGAATTTCCAGACTATACTTAGCTGATGGATTTCAGAAGTAGACTCTGCCTCCTCCTCATATCTATGAAAATTTCACTGAATGCTAAGGGGTGGAAAGGGAGAAGAGTCACCTGATGGGTACCTCGCAATTAATCAGAGGCCCCATCATTAGTTTGTAACCAATAAAGTTTAAATTCTTTCGGGTTTTTTTTCTTCAGAATAGTGAATAAGCTCATGCTAAATACGATTTATAATACATATTGTACTTTGCTAAAATGTATCCTGTATGGTCGCCTCTTATTTTTATCACAGTGCAAGAGTTCTTAACGAGTGTTTTGATCTGGAAGCAACAAGGGAAACATTGGATAGACTCTTGGACAAATGGGAAACCCCCCCCTCTTGAAACAGTTTCTTTTAAAAAGTTTTAACAATCAAGGTTATACATTCAAGACGGTCGGACCACTGACGAGGGGTAAGCCCTCGGTCGAAACTTGAGACTTAGGGATAATTATATACCAGAGATGACAAAAGAAAAAAATGAAATCTCGTATGAGAATTATATGCGTTACAGAATAACCATACCAGTTGTGTTACCCAGACCACCCTTATTATGACTCGTTAAAGGATACCAAAGGTGGATTACAAAGGATAATGGCTTCGAATAATTTTAACCTTAGTTATACCCTTACTTCGAGGAGCCACTCGATATGTGGAGAGCATATGCACAGGACGGAGCAACAAGAACTTAAGAGAACACTCTGTGCTACGATAGAATACACTCTATGCCCTTGTCTCCTTAAACATAACTGTAGGGAAGATTCAAAATCGGAGCAGTATAAGATGAGGGACCTCCCATTCGGGAGCAGAGTCCAGCTTTCCCCCTATGGATGAAAACCAGGAAAGATCACGCAAAACACAGAGAATACTAACAACCTAAACCTGGCATTCGCCAAGAAGTCGTTAATCAAAGGACTTTGTTAAGAGTTTACATTCCAAACATAGAAAATTTCAATATAACACCGAGAGTTTTCTTGGAGTTATTAATCAGAAACTCTTACCTCGTTCAAGACAGTTTTCCGGTGGGAGGAGTCCATTGAACGCATATCCACCAGATTGAATCGTCGTCATAATAATTTGGAACACACAGAGAAGAGAAAGGACCAGAGAAATCCTCGAGCATAGCCACTGGATACACATAACCAACTTTGAGAATGAGAAGTAACCTCCAAAACCCCGACTACTAGAGAATAATGGCAGTCTGTACCTATGCACCGTGGTTAGGGAAAGGTAGCGAAGTTCTAGAGGGCACATTAAAAACTTGCGACAGTCCCTGAGGGCATACATTTAAAAATCCTTAAACACTTTGAGAAAAGTTTTCTTTACACCACCTTGACCATACCCAAGTTAATCCCACCTTAGTCCATGGGAAATCAAATTTGACAGACAGTTCATATTATCGTACATTTCTTAGTCCTAAACCAGTTAGGGTTCCATTTCATTTCATCGATTTGTGTTAAGGAAAGGCTTTATGCCAAGAGTTAGCTTAGATGGGATGATGGTTATACGTGAGTGAGTAATACGTATAACTAGCCCTTAGCTACCACCTTCCAAGTCAATCGCTTGCACGTACTAGTGGTCATTGTGATAGTAATGGGTCTTTAAGTTCCTTGTCACACTAAGCCCAAGGAAACACATTGTCACTTCAGAATTTAAGGATGCTCATTCATTATCACTCTCCTTGTAATGTGCCTTACTTGCGCGATCAGAATTAGTGGTATATAACATATATTATTTGCACAAATACTAGTGAGATATCCATAAGGATATAGTTTGGCTAAGGGTAATAGTGTAGACTATGATAAGAGTGATTATAAATACTTTATAATTCAATATAATCTATTGGTTAGGGATTTAGGAAAATCCATCCCCTTTAAGAATTAAGTGGAGATAAGGTCTGTTAGTGATCAATAATTAAAGGATTTTTGGTAAGTATTAATGGTGGAAGGAAGAAGTATATAATTCCCATGTAGCAAGATTGGAATCAAACATGTCTTTAATTTTAGAATTAATGACCACATAATTTTTTTTTTATGGCAAATTTTGGGAAACATTACATATGGTATCAGAGAAAAGGTTACAACACTTGGACCTTGAACAAGGACATCTGATTTACTTAAGCATATAATTATGTTTATGTAAAACTAATAAACCTTTATTGTTACAAACAATTTTTTTTTTATGTTTTGTGTTAAACATGGCATCACAGGATGACAGGGAAATCATAATCGATGGGAATCGTGAACAAAGAATTCCTGAAAATTAGAGACAAAATAGTGACGAAATATCACCTACTGAAGTTCTGGAAATAATGAGGAATCTCATTGTTGAGCTGCAGGTTTTCAAAGATGACAATGAAAAAACTAAAGAAAGCTTAGCAGGAAATAGGAAATAAATGAAGTCCTGCTGCACAGTATAGTGACAAAGAAAATCCCAAAAGACGATAATAATGAAGAAGAGGTTAGCAAAAAGGCCTCCAAGAACTCTGGGCCTGAAGTATAAAAAGGAGACATTTCGTCTGAAGGTACACCTTCAGCTGAGGACAAAACAAAAACAGATAGAAAGAGAAAACAAGTAGACCACCTTAAAGGAGAATTTAAGAAAATTAAACCAGCTACCTTTGATGGAGAATCCAAAATAGGAGAGGAAGCTGAAGCATGGTTATTAGACATCAAAAAATATTTCTAGATATATAACTATTCAAGCAATATGAAGGTCAGAATAGCCATTTACAATTTGAAAGGAAAAGCCAACATTTGGTGGCAAGATCTGAAATTGGCTAAAGGCTTAAAAGAGAAATAGATGGAATGGTCTGACTTTAATAAATATTTCAAGAAATAGTACCTATCTGAAAGCTACTATGAAAGGAAAACGAAATAATTTTATGAGCTATGACTTGGTCAGATGATGATGGAGGATCTTATAAACAAATTCCTAGAATTACTAAGGTTCGTACTTTATATCTGGGAGGACAAGGTAAAAATCCAACGGTTCCTAAGTTGTTTACCACAGTCCTACAGGGACATATTTGAGTTTGGAAACCCCAAGTCCTTGAGTGAAGTATTCAAGAAAGAAAGAATGTGCTACGACCAATACAAATAGCGGGCAGAGTTTCCCAAAGCTTGGAAGGATAAGAAACAATACCGAATGAGCCAATGGAAGAATGGATACCAACCAACTCCTTATCGGAATGCAAAAAAAAGATTTCCTAGAAAGGATTTTCACTCCAATAATCCAAGTACACAAGGCAATGGTAAACCGGTAAATCTGGGAAAAAATAAGTTTGGGGACAGTCCCCGTGAATCATTGAAGTGTTGGGAATGTGGAGAACCTCATCTAAGGAGGAGCTGTCCACATTTAAATACAAAAAACATAACTGTTGTTCATAATTTGCAGGAAGCTTCGACGATGGGTGATGTGGGAAGAAGCCTGCATCGGATAAATGCAGCCGCTGATGGTCAACAAGCTGATCACCAGTGCTCTGTGGTGGAAATCGAAGGTAAAATCAATAACACCTAAATTTATGTTTTAATTGATCCTGGAGCTACGTTAAGTTATATCACTTATGGAGTAGTAGAGTCAAATAAACTTAAGAGGATGAAACACGTAAAATCATGGCTGGTACAATTAGCAACAGGAACTAAAAGGAAAGTGGTTGACTTTATTTCTGACTTTGAATTCAGTTTAGATGGTCAAAACATAAAAACAAATCTGAATATTCTGCCACTAGGATCTTATGATGTGATTATCAGAATGGATTGGTTGGAAAAGCACAAAGCAGTTCTATATTGTTATACAAAGACACTTAATTATAAATATGATTATGACACTACTAGAACAACCCAAGGTATACCAAAACCAGTATCAGTTAGACAAGTCACAACAATGCAATTCAAGAAATGCACGAGAAAGGGTTGTCAAGTTTATGCCATCCAAATAACGAATCTGTTAGAAAAAGAAGATAAGCCCAACTTGGAAGAATTTGTTGTCGTATGTGAATTCATAGACGTATTTGTTGACGAGATACCTGAATTACCTCCTAGAAGGGAAATAGACTTCTCCATAGACCTGCTACCTGGTTCAACCCCTATATCGAAAGCACCTTACTGAATGAGTTTACCAGAATTGACAGAATTAAAAATACAATTTCAGGAGTTATTGGACAAAGAGTATATCAGACTGAGTGTTTCACCATGGGGAGCACCAGTCCTCTTTGTGAAAAATAAAGATGGTACTCTAAGACTATGTATCGATTATAGACAATTGAACAAAATGACTATTAAGAACAAGTACCCCTTACCTAGGATAAATGATCTGTTCGATCAAGTAGGTGGGGCCAAGATCTTTTCAAAGTTGGATTTGCGATCTGGTTATCATCAAGTTAGGATAAAAGATGAGGAAATAAGAAAAAAAACTTTTCGAACAAGATATAGACACTACGAATTCGTAGTCATACCTTTCGGACTCACTAATGCACCAGCCACGTTTATGTGTCTAATGAATAGTATCTTCAGCCAGTACTTGGACAATTTTGTACTAGTATTTATCGACGATATTCTGGTCTATTCTAAGACAGAAGAAGAACATGAAGAACACTTAAGAATAGTTTTGCAAACTTTGAGGAAACACAAACTGTACGCCAAATTTGATAAATGTGATTTTTATCAAAAGAAAATACAATACCTAGGACATGTAATTTCTGCGGAAGGCATTGCAGTCGACCCTGAGAAAATAAAAGCCATCATAGAATGGCCGGTACCTAAGGATGTAGCAGATATCCATTCATTCATGGGAATGACCAAATATTATCGCAGATTTATAGAGGGGTTTTCCAAAATAGCCTACCCTATCACGTCATTACAAAAGAAAGGGACCAAGTTTAATTGGTCAGAGAAGTGTCAAGATAGTTTTAACAAGTTGAAGAAATTATTGACCACCGCACCCATCTTGAAGGTAGCATACCTAGATAAAGACTTTACCGTCTGTGTTGATGCGAGTAAAGAAGGACTAGGTGGTGTCCTAACTCAAGAAGGACACGTTATTTGTTATGAATCCTGGAAATTAAAAGAACATGAGAGAAACTACGTCACTCATGACTTAGAATTGGCAGCACTAATTCATGCCTTAAAAATGTGGCGGCACTACATAATGGGAAGAAAGTTTCTATTATTAACAAATAATAGCAACATGAAATATTTGTTTAACCAACCAGATCTTAATGCAATTCAAGCAAGGTGGCTAGCCTTTTTGAGCGAATTTGACTTTGAGGTAAGACATATCAGGGGTAAGGAAAATAAGGTAGCATATGCTTTAAGAAAAAGATTCCATGGGTTATTTGAGATAAATATCAATATGGCAGAAAGTGATCTAGAACAAAGAATAAGGACGATAGGTATTAACTACGAAATTACACTATGATAATGGAAGAATTACAAAACAATACCGCAAACTCAGATAAACCAGATTTGAGTATTGGCAAAAATGGACTATTATGATTTAAAAACATACTTTACATACCAGATTTAGCAAAGTTAAAGATAACAGTCTTGGACGAAATGCATAAGAAACCGTATTCTGGCCATCCAGGATACCAAAAAATGATAACAACACTTAGAAAACTATTTTTCTGGCCTAATATGAAGGGCGAAACAACAGAGTACTTGGTTAGGTGCCAAAATTGTCAGCAGGTTAAGGCCAAACACCAACATCTAGCCGGCCTACTACAACCATTACCAGTGCTAGAATGGAAATGGGAGACCATATCCCTAGACTTTATTACAGGTTTGCCTAAAACTCAGAAACATAATGACTCTATTATGGTTGTAATCGATAAAATCAGTAAGTCTGCACACTTTATTCCTGTAAATTCTACTTTTAAAGCTATAAATATCACTGGAATATTTATGAAAGAAATTTTTAGACTCCACGGTATTCCTAAAATGGTGATTTCAGATAGAGACGTAAAAATTACATCTTCTTTTTGGAAGGAATTATTTGTAGGGCTAAATACTAATTTGAATTTTAGTATGAGTTATCATCCATAAACAGATGGACAAACTGAAAGAACGAACCAAATCGTGGAGGATATTTTCCTCATGTATGTAAGAACAAAACCAAGCAAGTGAGAAGATTACCTACACCTAGTAGAATTTGCATATAACAATGGGTACCAAACTTCGGCTAAGTTAAGCCCCTTCGAGGTATTGTATGGCAGAAAGTGTACGAATCCAATTAGTTGGGACAACCCGGTTGACAGACTTATGGTTGGACCAGACATTCTCCAAGAAATGGAAAGTACGGTAAGAAAAGTACAACAAAACTTGAAAGAGGAACATGATAGACATAAAAGTTATGTAGATCAGAAAAGAAGACTCTTGGAGTTTCAAGTGGGAGATCATGTTTACTTAAAAGTCAAATCCCGAAAGAGTTCACTAAAACTTAGGAATTGTTCCAAGTTGGCACCCAGGTTTTGTGGGCCCTTCGAGATACTAGCTCAAATTGGACCCGTAGCATACCAACTTGCACTTCCAGCCAATCTAAAAATTCATAATGTATTTCATATTTCTTTGTTAAAGAATTATGTTCATGACCCTACTCATATGATCAATTGAAACTTGGTGCAGGTGGAACCAGAAGGAGANACATGATCGATTGGAACATGGTGTATGTGGAACCATAAGGCGAGTTCCAGGTGGAACCCCCTACGCATTATGGACCAGAGAGAAATAACACTTCGGAATAGAGTCGTCGCTCAGGTAAAGGTAAAATGGAAGCACTTTAGTCCTGAGGAGGCTTGTAGAAATCTTATCCAATCCTATTCCAAGAAAGGAATGAACACTGAGGACAGTGTTTTATTTGAAGGGGGAAAGGATGTGACATCCCCAAAAATAAATTATTTTTGAAATTCGAAAATTGTTAGAAAATTATTCCATTTTTGGTAAATTCAAATTTGGAAAATTTTTGCCATTTATGGAAATTCTAAATTTCGAATTTGATAAATTGTAATTAATTATTATGACTGTTGGGCAGAGACCTGATTTGACCCAACTAACTATTTGATTCTGACACTTGTATGTAAACATAATATTTTTTAATTATTGCAGGAGGACAAATGGAACAACCATGTTAAATTTAGTTGACCATGACTCCATGAGTGGGGAACATGTTGGAACTACCTCTGGGATGATTTTTACGAGTGAAAAATTAGGGATTTGGCCATTGGAAGCCCTTGAAATATAGGGATTTAGAAAGCTGCGAAAATTCCCAAGGGAGGGAAAAAGACCTAGGCAAAAATATTCTTTGGATAAATAGCATATGTGAGGAGGCAGGACATTGCCTAGTATGCGAAGGAAAAACAAAAATACAGATTACTTGCTGTTATGAAAACTGGTTGTTGAGTGTGAGGAAAGGAAAAGACTACTGATAGAGGAAGACATTGATGAAGAGGATATTTCAAGTTTTCCCTCATGGATTCATGGTCAGGCTAGGGGGTGAATCGGACAAGTGATTTGGTTGCCTTGTTCTATAGTTGGGAGGAACATGAATGTTCCTTTTGTCTTCCCGCGAACTAGTTCAAATATGTTCACCTACTTTTACTCTGTTTGAATAATTATATGTCTGATGTGATGTATTTGCTAATTCTGAATGATTATACATCAGATGTGATGCATTTGCTAATTTTGAATTGAAATACCTTCCATCTTCGTCAAATGATTAATCACTGATGTAGTGTATCTATTAGATTCGAATTGATAGGATAACCTGAATGAAAACTGTTCGAGTGTATATAAAACTGTTGTATACCTTACAAATCTAATCCTGAGTGATTCTTTATAGCGGGATTAAATTTTGAATGGATGTTAGAAGTTTCCCTTTAATTGTTATGACAATTGTAAGGATTTTGCATGGTTAAATTCTAGAAGTAGTCACTACTGTAAACTTGATTACTGCTATACAAAAATAGCTGTAGGAATTTTTTCTAGTGCATCGAAGTTCCCAGTACAGAACTATTTAAGTAATTAGAATTGAAACCAAGACTATATATGGGGTATTTATATTTCTGTAAGAAGTTATACACAGAGTCATGATATTAATTGGTGTTGTATTTATATATGTATATTTCTACTGTAGTTGTGATCCATTGTAGTAACGGGACCAACAAATAAATGTATGGGTTTATAAGCAACATATATTATATGTGTTGGAAAATGTTTAACAGATAGGGTATGCTTGTCATTGATGGCAAGTACAACAGTGAAGATGGCAGGATCATAATGTGCATCGATGGACAAACAGGAACAACGTAGGCTCAAGAGGAATTAGTGCAGAGTCGAAATTCTTCCAAGTAAGAAGGATGTGTAAACTTGGAGGGGAAGCATCGCTGATCGTTGGATCCCATCCAAAATTCCCGACAGCATGAGGGCCGTCAGATATGAATAAAAACAAGAAGAGCACGCGCTGAAGAGAAGGATAGATCTCAGGCGTTAGATCTCGCGAACTCAGGGGTTCATAGGATAAAGGCCCAAGTATTGGGTGTTCAAAGTCGCGAGGCACGGGGACGCGAGGCGACGAAGTGGCGAGAAGATCAGGACCGTCCATCTGTGAAGGACGCGTTGCAAAGATCGGAGAGATCTCGCGAACTCGGGGGTTCGCAGGATAAAGGCCCAAGTATTGGGTATTCAAAGTCGCGAGGTGCGAGGAAACGAGGCGGCGAAGTGGCGAGAAGATCAGGACCGTTCATCTGTGAAGGACGTGTGGCAGAGATTGTAGAGATCTCACGAACTCGGGGGTTCGCAGGATAAAGGCCCAAGTATTGGGTGTTCAAAGTCGCGAGGCGCAAGGACACGAGGCGATGAAGTGGAGAGAGATTTATAGCCATCCATCTGGGGGGACAGGTGGCGAGAGATCGAGAGATCTCGCGAACTCGGGAGTTCGCAGGTTAAGAGTCCAAACATTGGGTACTCCAAGTCGCGAGGTAGCGAGGTAGAAAGAGAAGGACAGCCGTCGGATCCGAATCACAGGAGGACCGTTGGATCTGCACGGGGGATCACACGTGGCGAAAGATCGTCATCTCGCTGACTGGAAAGTCAAAGGAACAGTGAATATGCGAGATCACGATTTAATCAAGGACCGTTGGATCAAGAGGAAACNCTCCATCTCAGAGTCTCGCCTATCGCGACTTGGAGTGACGAGAATCTCCAATGAAGGAACAACGAGATGCGAGATCACGACAAGATCATGAACCGTCGATCAGGGTCGATGAAGATCAAGAGTTCGACTGTCTCAGAGAAGACGAAGAGTCTTAAACTGCCAGAGAGACTGAGGAATCTTAGCATAACATACAATGATGCTGGACACGCGGGGCAAACCACCAGAGAAGCTGAAGAGTCATGATGATAATCAGACAGAGCACTCGAGAGGTGTAGGATAACGGTGCAGAGTCAACATGCAGAGGCATGGCGAACACTGCATGCACAAGGTGCACATAAGCTATAAATACATGGAACAGAGAAGAGATGGGGGCTGTTGCTGTTAGAGGTTGTTGTGAGTGTTGTTGGTAAAGGTGATTCAGGTGTGAAGAAGGTGGGGAGTGCAGAGTTGAATAGCACAGAAGAGGAATGGTGCAGAGAATGGAGATGGCGCACAGAGCATAAAAAGCAGAAGACCAGACAGCACAAGTGATGTGAGCAGAAAGGCAATGAGGCAGACATAGCAACGAAATGAAGCAGAACAGTGATAAGTCGGGTAAGCCATTGTTGAACATTATATCA
>SNQJ01S0041819.1:38070-51214 GCA_010110895.2 Picea sitchensis
CTCATATATGTGACTGATGCTGAATGTGCCATTGTTTATTTCCCTGCATTATTGTGATCATCATTTAGTGTCTCAGCAAAAAGTTTAAAAGAAGCATAATTGTTTAATCACGGTAACAACTGATTCACCCCCCCCTCTCAGTTGTCCAAAAATATGTAGTAGTAATAGAATTGAATTTGGACAGTAAAATATATAATAGAGCCACTGAAAACCAGTTGTGACAAAGGCATATCTAAGATAAATTAATCATGAAAATTCCCAAAGCACAATCCTGAAAATTATCACCTATCATGAGATCATATGCATTTTAGTATTTCAAAGTCTGTGGTGAAATTTCAATTGGCAAAAACCTTTAAAGATATCTGGAAACAAATTCTAGGAGTATTATACTCATTTATATCTGAACAATATGAATTATAATAGCAAATAAATCATCTACAGTCTGGTTCCTTAAAGTTTTAAAAGGCTAGATACATGAGAGGATAACTGGATGCGCACTTTCTTATTACAAAATTTTCCCTTGCTCAAGGCTGTACAAATTCGGTTATTCATAATTAAACTTCCTTGTTATGATAATGATGCAGAAATAGAAGATTCCATAAAGAATAAACTCAGAGATATACAAGTATCGCAAGCATATAACCAATCAGTAAATTTCGCAGCTATATGAATAACAAGAGTAGATAATTAAAATCATTTTATAATTTCAAGCGTAGATGTAGGATAAATTTTCAATACTTAAACCTATCTAAATACTGGATTATAGAGTCTTGGTTTTAAATGCATCTGGCATAATAGAAGAGAAAGATAAAGATTTCGACCATGTCTCAGTAAAGGATTTGACCCTTTAAGTTCCTTTAAAAATAAATTGTAGTAATAACCAGATGGGTAGGAACTGGTACTTCTCTACCCACAACAACTATACACTAGAAGTATAGTTAGGAACTGGTACCTCTTGCTTAAAGTGATGAACTGAGTTCCAAGAACAACGAAGGCGTCCAATCCTGTAGAGAGACCGAGAAGAATTTATTAATATCAATCAACAAATAGGATACCGATAATAAAAGAATCTAATGCATAAATGAATTTGTAGACTATACATAGCTGATGGATTTCAGAAGTAGACTCTGCCTCCTCCTCGTATCCATGAAAACGATCATTGAACTCAAAGGGGTGGAAAGGGCGAAGAGTTGCCTGATCGGTACCTCACAATTAATCAGAGGCCCCATCATTAGTTTGTAACCAATAAAGTTTAAATTCTTTCATTTTTTTTTCTTCAGAATAGTGAATAAGCTCATGCTAAATACAATTTATAATACATACTGTACTCTAGTAAAATGTATCCTGTATGGTTGCCTCTTATTTTTATCACGGTGCAAGAGTGCTTAACGAGTGTTTTGATCTGGAAGCAACAAGGGAAACAACAGATAGACTCTTGGACAAATGGGAACCCCCCCCTCTTGAAACAATTTCTTTTAAAACGTTTTAACAATCAAGGTTATACATTCAAGATGACCAGACCATTGATGAGGGGTAAGCCCTCGGTCAAAACTCAGGACTTAGGGATAATTATATACCATAGATGACAAAAGAAAAAAAAGAAATCTCGTATGAGAATTATATGTGTTACATAATAACCATACCAGTTGTGTTACCCAGGCCACCCTTATTATGACTCGTTAACGGATATCGGAGGTGGATTACAAAGGATAATGGCTTCGAATAATTTTAACCTTAGTTATACCCTTACTCCTAGGAGCCACTCAATATGTGAAGAGCATATGCACAGGATGGAGCAATAAGAACTTAAGAGAACACTTAGTGCTACGATATAATACACTCTATGCCCTTGTCTCCTTAAACATAACCATAGGGAAGATTCAATATCAGAGCAGTATAAGACGAGGGACCTCCCATTCAGGAGTGAAGTCCAGCTTGCCCCCTTATGGATGATAACCAGGAAAACTCACGCAAAACACAGAGAATAATAACAACCTAAACCTGGTGTTCTCCAAGAAACCGCTTATCAAAGGACTCTATTAAGTGTTTACATTCCAAGAATAGAAAATTTTAGTATAACACCGAGCGTTTTCTTGGAGTTATTAATCATAAACTCTTACCTTGTTCAAGACAGTTTTCCGGTGGGAGGATTATGTCGAACACATATCCACCAGATTGAATCGTCATCATAAACATTTGGAACACACAGAGAAGAGAAAGGACTAGAGAAATCCTCAAGCATAGCCACTGGATACACAAAACCAACTTTGAGAATGAGAAGTAACCTCCAAAAACTCGACTACTAGAGAATAATGGCAGTCTGTACCTATGCACCGTGGTTAGGGAAAGGTGGTGAAGTTCCAGAGGGCACATTAAAAAATCACGACAGTACCGAGGGTGTACATTTAGGAAGCCTTAAATGCTTTGACAGAGGTTTCTTTACATCACCTTGATTGTACCCAAGTTAATCCTGCCTTAGTCCATGGAAAATCAAATATGACAGACAACCCACATTATCATACATTTCTTAGTCCTAAACCGGTTAGGGTTCTGTTTTGTTTCATGGATTTGTGTTAAGTAAGGAAAGGCTTTATTCCAAGAGTTATCTCAGATGGGAAGATGGTTATACGTGAGTGAGTAATACGCATAACTATCCCTTAGCTACCGCCTTCCAAGTCAATCGCTTTCACGTACTGGTGGTCACTTTGATAGTAATGGGTCTTTAAGTTCCCTGTCACACTAAACCTGAGGAAATGCATTGTCACTTAAGAATTTAAGGATACTCGTTCATTATCACTCTCCCTGTAATGTGCCTTACTTGCGTGATCGGAATTAGTGGTATATAACATATATAATTTTCACAAATACTGGTGAGATGTCCATAAGGATATTGTTTGGCTAAGGGTAATAGTGTAGACTATGATAAGAGTGATTATAAATACTTTATAATTCAATATAATCTATTGGTTAGGGATTTAGGGAAATCCATCCCCTTTAAGAATTAAGTGGAGATAAGGTCTGTTAGTGATCAATAATTAAAGTATTTTTGGTAAGTATTAATGGTGGAAGGAAGAAGTATATAATTCCCATGTAGCAAGATTGGAATCATATATGTCTTTAATTTGAGAATTAATGACCACAAAAAATTATTTTTTTTATGGCAAATTTTGGGAAACATTACACACGACTTAGGATTCACAAATGTGATAAGTAAGATCTTTAAATAAATATTACTCTCCTTAAAATTATGGAACAATTCCATCAAAGAAACCTATGTTAATGCTTGACATGAATTTCATGATCACCTCTTGATCTAGAACATCACAAAATGCCCTTTTTATTTGGTGAAACACAAGAATTCAAATGCCAAAAAAAATTCACCTTAGTCATCACATTATCTAGAAATCTATCTTGGTAGGGCTTCCTACAAATAAAATCCCAACGAGAAAGTTCATCATCATCGTCTCAAGGAACCCTAAATTTTTATGCCTTTAAAGTGTTTTCCTCAAGTTGTTTAACACTTTTAGCAGACATATTGAACATTTTGATGATGTTTCTTTTGTAATGGAACTTATTTTAATGATCTATGGGTAGCCTTGACATTAGTGGATTGCTTATTTCTAAGTGTAAAAAGTGCCAAGGTCATTCTTTTTGACAATGTATCATTTACCATAGCCTCTTTATCAAACTACTTCTCTTAGAGTTTTTTGCTTTAACAATCTATGCAACATTTGATCTTGTTCTATGATTGATTCACCTCAAAAAAAATATTGATCAACACATTTACATTATATCGATTTGAGATATCATGGATTTTATGTACCATTCTTCAATCTTCGATTCTTCCACGTTCTCTAGAAATTTGTCATCAAAATGAATGTTGTTGAAACTACTAGTTAATTTATGTGAATTACCCAATATAATAGGATCTTGCTAATGGTTAAATGTTGCCCCTACATAAAAATATAAATTTTATGATTTGAATAATTATATTTGTATGTGTTCATGTAAGTTTAAAATATTTTTTAAACTTGAGAAAATCAATTCAAGGCTACAAAATTAAAAATCTATGAAATTCTAAACTCACCAATGGTGTAGATTGTCTTGCTCATTCATTTGTTGATGAGTTCCTCGACATTTGTCAAAATTATTTTCTTGTTGTTTCCATGTTCCTCCACATTGCTTTCATTAAATTCATTTGCTCTTCTTTTATTCCATGTAATCACGATTTTTCTCATTCCTTTCATCTCTATCAATTCTCTTTCAATATTTTTTTGATTTCTATCACTTTGGCATCACACGTTCAAAGAATTACAAACTTGAAATTCGATGTCAAAATTTCACAAGTGATAAACTAAATTTTAATATCCCAAAACCAAAGTTCCACAATTTGATATTAAAAAAAAATCAGCCAAGAATGAATATCTATTTATCTATCTACCTATCTAACTCTTGACAAAATATTATCTTATTTAGATTTTTTCGGCTTGAAAAAATTCTTTGAGTGGGGTTGAATTTAACTCTTAGGAGAGAGTGTTGAAGGGATTAATTTGAACTCTCATATGAGAGTTTAATTTAATCCAATATAAACATATTTGTTGCAAAAAATCTCACCCAAGATTTAAAACAAATTGTTGGCTAACACTTTATCTCGGTCAAAAGTTTTGGTTAACTAGAATAACATAGTCTATTGGAGTATTAAAAAACCTGCAACTTCAATGAGGAAGGATCCCTACAATTTTTTATTATCATTTGTTGGTCCTCCTAGTAAACAATTCATCTTTAAATCTAATTCATAATAATATAAAAAATGGTGCCCACAGAAAAACCACCTTTTTTTTTAACTCTATTTCAATAAATAATAAAATATCACTTAAATCCTAAAAATTATAAAATATAATCAATATAGTAGAGAAATCTCTCTCTCTCTCTCTCTCTCTCTCTCTCTCTCTCTCTCTCTCTCTCTCTATATATATATATATATATTTTTTTTTTTTCTAAAAAACTAAGAGTTCATGTAACTTGATCATTATCTTCACCTTAAATTTCAAAATATATGTATTTATTCGACTATATGCATTTATATGCATTTAATGTTCTATTTCAAAGTGATGCAAGAAAATGTATTACCTTTTTCATACTTTACCCTTTGAATAAGTAGGATAAGGATTTTCACATTAATACCAAGAAATAGATGACTAAAAATACACATATTTACTTGATAGGTTGAAGTGATCAAATGCATAACTATAACACTATGTCACCAAAATCGTTAATCTTTCTAGTATTCACCCCGTTGTAAGAAAGATATTTTAAGTCTTCTTGTGTATTTTTCCTCTTATATTTATGTTGTATTAACCCAGTAAATAATTTTTCAAAAATAAAGTTTTAAGTTTATTTTTTCAAATTATCTTTATCAACCTTTTAATCAATAACTTGTATAGATTATATTTCAATAATTCTATAATTTTATAGCCAATCTTATATGGATAAATATTCATAGAAAATTGAAGTTATTAGTCCCTTCCCTTCGGGCTGGTAGGGATTATAGTAATCGATTCTCCCTTTTTTATATCAGTTTGGCATGAAAATCAACGTATTTTATTGTTTTATCGGAAGTTTTGGTAAATTATACATTTTTTCTAATCCCATTTTAGGTTTTTATCATAACGTTTTAGTTTGAGGCCTTATTTGGTCTCTTCCTGAGGCAAAGCCCCTGCATTGCCCACTAACATCTTACTTTAAAACTCACATCTTAGTACTATTTTTTCTTGAATGAAGTAATGCTAGGAAATGACTCTAGCATTACTCCACAAACATTAAATGTTTGTATACAAGTTTTCTTCAACCCATAGCGCATTTGCTAGCCCATCATTTCATTTTTACCCAAGGTTGTTTAGACCCCTGTCATCTCACTACTACGTGTTGTCATATCACTGCTATGTGTTCATTGTTTCATAACTTTGTTTTAGGTGAGTTGTGAGCCTACTGTTATTTAACAACATAGTATGCCCCTGCTACCTGTTGCATGCTATGTTTCTTCATTTTCTAGGTGCATGTTGCTGCATATTTCTTCATTTGTTGGGTGTCGGTGATTGCATTTGTTGCTTGGAACCATTACAACCTGCAAGTGAACCAACATAACTTACATCAGAATTTTCATGCAACAGGAAGCCAAAATTTGAGAGCCATGCCTTTGGTAATACTCTTCAGTAAATTCCAATGCCTTTGGCAATACTCTTCAGTACATTCCAAATTGTTTTATTTATTTTTAATGTATGTATGCATTAGGATTTGTTTTTCAAGCTACAATTTAATTGACTAGAAAATAAAAAATTATTACGTTACAAAAAAACTACTATTCCCTTTTTAAGAATTAGTATGTAGTCTTCTGCAAACACCTAAAATGAAAAAATAAATCTAGTTACCGATTTTTCATTTTTCCTTCACAACAAATTGGAAATATTGTGCATACATTCTTCACATGTTGTGCGCTAATACTGTTCATGCACTCGAAATATTGTGCATACATTCTTCACATGTTGTGCGCTAATATTATTCATGCAAAGGATCATCATAACAAAATTAGTTGTTGTACTTCCCTCCAGTAAACTAACGGACTTCCCTCCTACATCAGTAAACTAATGGAGATTGTTTATGTTATTCATTATTAGACTAATCATGGTTTTGTTATAGATATTAAATATCATCTAGATAAAATATACCATGGTTCTCTAGCTCAAAAGATGTGCTTACAAAACTCGTTTCATTCTTGCTCATCAAAGAGTGTAAAGAATAAGCAAATTTACAGTGAGTTTTGCAAAGTATTCAACATTTTCTGCAAGTCCTCAAAATACAAAGAAAGTCCTCGAAATACATTATTTTTCATTGTTTAAGATAACATACATTATTTATTTCATGCCCAAAAATATTACTACAGGAAATGTTATTGTCTCGTCTGTGCTAGTTTTAGCTGGTGCTGGAAAAAATAATCTCTCTATATCTAAATACTAGTATGGTTAATAGAAGTCCAAAGAACTACGTACCAATAAAAACTCAAAATAGGCCAGAAGCACTAGTAAAAACTCTTATTGCAAGCATGTTCTTTAGAAGTCATCCTTTGCGGGAAATTTATGCAACAACCGCTTCTCAGGCAGTGATATTCTCGCATGGAGAGTTGTTATTGAATATCCCAAGACGATGGGGGCTTAAGCATCATTTTATTGCTTCCTTGAAAACAAAGGCTTTGAATGCTATAATGCATAGCATTTGTTCACCATGGCTTTCGAACTTGCAACATTTTTGCAACATTGCTATTACAAGGCTGTGAAGAGATTCTCGAAAAATCCATTGGGCCATGCATGGTTACGAGATGGAGGAAATGAAACAGAAGAGCGAGGGTGTTATGGACTACGCCCTTGAATGGACACAAATATCAATGTTGTTCTTCATGGTCATGGGCGACAGTGTTCTTGCCTTTTTGACGGCCTTGGCTTTGGTGGGCACCGTGGTGCTTCTGTTAGTACTGGCGCTCGTTTTTCTATTGCTCAGCCCCGCCATTCTACCTATGGGCACTGATATCGTGCTCTCCGCCGCTGCGTTATGGCGGTGGTGACCATCAGGGAGACTGGGGGGCGATATGAATTTGGGTTTACAGGTATGCCAAGTTCATCATATTTCAGTAATCTATTGAAGGAAATACTTGGCAGCAGGCAAGGACGACTTGTGTTCATCATCTTCAACATGTGTTCAGTAATCTATAATCTATTGATAAGAATTATTTAATACAAGGAAAAAGTAGTTTTATGTTGTTCGATGCCAAAACCATGTGTAAGCACTATTTTAGCTTTTTTACACCACATATCATTGATGCCAAAACCACATGTAAGCATTGTTTTAGTTTTTTTTTTTTTTACACCACATATCACAGAATGATATCGCTTATCTAATACATACATTAATGCATGCATCTGAAAGAGATTATCAATGTAACGAATCCCTGTATATTTGATGTTTTATATGCAATGTTTCATATTGGATGTCTCCATTAACATTATTTGAACTAATGTTTGGAAATTGGAATTGTGTAACCTTGAGCTTCTTATAGTGTTTTTTAAAGAACCATCCATAATAGATTATCAATGATGTCATCTGGTATGAGTTTCCCTTGATTTCATAATCATTAGAAATGAATTATATTAACCTGATCTGTTGAATTAACCATAAACTAGTGAGTGAACTAACCCATAGGCTGATTATGATTAATAGATTTGTATTAGATATTACTAAATTTGTCCATTCACTGTATTCGTACTTCCTATTTTAGAAATATTTTTCCTTAAATTCCGTCTCCAAAAAAATTAGTTGTTTTTCACAATTTACAATTGGTTTGTCAGCCGTTTATGTTTCATCGATTATTTAGTAAACTTTTCAAGCAGATCAATTGCACTGTAAATTAAGATGTATAAATGATCTCTTGAATTTTTTTTAACTTTCTTGCTACGGATAGCTTTTTAAAATTCCGTTTCTGCAAACTTATTGCCCTTACTTGTGATCAACATTTCAGCCACAACAAAACATCTATCCTTAAAAAGGAACCACAATAGTGTGATTACCATAACTCCATGTAATCTTGATAATTATATTGCATCATTTCTCAAAACTGAACCCAAGTATGAAAGGGGCAAGATTGTCTATACATACATACCATTAATAAGTTCAGGCAATGTTTGGATTTGGGAAGGAAACTATCACAACATAATGATATCAACAGAAAAAAAAATATCAACATAAAAAAGTAGGGTAAACTAATATCAAGAGACAAGGGTAAACTAGTATCAAGAGACAAACGAATGTGGGTTGAACACACACTCTCCAGGATAGCTTTTACATGCTCCCGATTATGATTAATCCAGTCAAATTTTCTATAACTGTAAAAAAAAATATTTGACTACTTTGTTTTGAATAATGATAATTTAGATTTTCAAAGATGTAAAATTAAACTCAAATTTAGAAAAAAAAAACATTTTCAAATCATTTAAACCAAACAACAAACTTCTCTATCATTTTCAAATCATTTAAACCAAACAACAAGTTTCTCTACCCTCTGGGCAGGGACTTGTTGCTATGCAACTCTCCTTATTTATAAATATATATTGCAAGTTCTATTTTTCCTTGCTATTTTCATTATGATGTCACAAAGAAACACAAAAACCATAATGGATTCGCATTGATAACCAATCAATTTTAATAGATTGAAACACAAAAAGCATAATGGATTTGCATCGATATCCAATCAATTTTAATAGATAATTTATTAGTACATAGAAAATATCAAGATTAAATAATTTACAACCAAAGTTGCTCCATTTGGAATCCTTGAAAAAATATTGTTTTTGAAGTTACATGATGAGTAGATGGGACTTCATTTTTGCATATATGGAACTCAAAGAAACAAATATTGTTTTTCAAGTTACATGATGAGTAGATGGGACTTCATTTTTGCATATATGGAACTCAGAGCAACATCTTAAGTTAGTGGATGAGTGGATGAGAATTCATTTTCAAAACTATGTGACTTAAAAGTAACATTTAAAGTGTATAATTTGTGTTCAATTATAATGTGTAAATTAAAAGTTATTTAATTTAAAAAAGATAACAACATAATTATTTAATTTTTTTATTAAGTTTTAAAATATATTAATGTATATAATTTTAGATTTTTTAATTTAAATTTAAATTATTATTATTATTATTTGTATTTAAATGTGATCATATTTTAAAGATGTTTTCCAAAATTATTATGGGCTCGAAAAAAATTGTAAATCGATAAATCGTTGGCTTTGGGATTAAAAAAACTCTTTTTTCACACTCTCGTCACTCTGGTTATCTTATATGGATGTGAAGTTTGTGGTTGTAGTATATATAGAGAATCCTGGAGAAAGATAGAACATATCCATAAGAATTATATAATTTATAATATCAAAATGAAGAGAAATACACCCTATCCTATCCTCCTCATAGAAGCAAGTCTTTCCCCCATTGAGAGCGTTGCTATGATTAGATACTTAACATACAAGAATAAGATAAACAACATGGATGACAAGAGGCTCCCCAAAAATTTATTAAAACTCTAGCCAAAACCATTAGCTACTCAAGCAGGGATGGCATACAAATTCCAAATATTGGTTATATCATTGGGGAATACAAGAAGAATCCATCATGCAAAATATCGATAATATTACAAATATTATTACTTCTAAATTTAAGCACAATATGTGGTGTGATAAAGAATTAGTGGATAAAATGAAATTAAGATACTACAAGGAGGTGTTCAACCCTAATTTAGAAGACCAAAATTACCTCTAAGTTTTGAGAAGTGCAAAGAAGAAAATCAACATTGCTAAAATAAGAACAAACTCTCACGAGCTACATAGTGAAAATGGGCATTGGACAACTCCCAAAACAATGTGGGATGAAAGAATCTATCATCTTTGTGACACTAAGTGGGTAGAATATGAAAAACAATTCCTCTTAGATTTTCGTACATATACCCATATTAGATCCCAATTTAAAAATATTTTCCACAATACATACCTTCCTAACCTCCTAAGTCATCAAAACAATGGTGATCTTAGAATGCTTCTCTCAATGCTTTTTGAGCACAAAAATACAATTTTAAAGAAATCGAATTAATCTCTTACCTTCTTAAGCTCCAATAGACAAATTGGTCTCAGTGGATGTTAATCATCATCATCATAATTATTGATATACATGACTTATATATATATATTTTTCCATATAGGTGTATCAATAAATTAAATTCTTTATAATTTAAATTTATTTTTCACTAGTTTAGTTATAGAGGGCGAGGTGTAGGAAAAATGAAGTGGAAGTTTCATCACATGATCCCATTGGAGGTAGCATCAATGATGACCACAAGGGATGTTGGATTTCTTTCAAATATTATCTATGCTTAAACTGCCATTTGGACCTGGAGTAAAACCTAAAGCTATTTCTAATCAGCTAAGAGCTTGTCTTCCTGGTGTTGGAAACATGCCAACGAATTTCCTCATGCGCTCACATGCATATGCATATAAACTATATTTGGAATGTGCATACATGCACTCATTGTAAACAAATTGTGTAAACTGTGTAATCTATTTATGAACTATTCGTGTAACTATGTGATCTATTCATGATCAATTTATGTAACTGAGTGATAGATGTTATATATACGGGCATACCCATAGAGGTAAGAGTGAAATGTGTGTAGAGAGTAGAGTTTGTGTGAGGAGACGATGGTTGTAAGCCTAAGATGGGCTATTGTAATTCTCCCTTGAATAATAATAATACTGAATATCATTTCCCGTGTTTTTTTTGGCATTGGGTTTCCACATAAATCACTGTGTCAAGTGTGATTGTTGTTCTCGGTTTTATGCGTGTTTAATCTTGCTTGCAGATGATCTGGTTTTTTGTGCTCTATTTTTCGTCTGCTGCCTAACAAGTGGCATTCGAGCTTGAGTGAGAAAGATCTGCAAGAACAATTTCAGTGAAAGAGGACATATCTATTGAGTGGGCATTTTTGGTGATGAAGAACAGAGGTTGGATTCACTGCAGGAGCAATAATGATCGTGAGTCATAGCATCCTCAAGGTTGTCACAGGTTAGAAGGTGTTTGGGAGGTCATTGCACCCTCATGGTTGCGACAAGAATTTCATATACGTTTAAGGAGGAGCGATACAATGGTGGATTTCCGCATGCTTATAAGAATATGATGGTATGAAATCAACCTCTCTTGTTTGATATGCACAGAGCTAGAGAAGTATAATTTTGGACTTTTGTCTTATTATGCATGAGATTCTCTTTGGTAAACTTGTTGGATTACAGAGAGGGGGGGTGAATCAATGATATAGAAATTTAATCTTTTTTAACCATATAATCCAAGTGTTATATCAATGTAGCATTATCATCCAATAATTGCAGAGTAAATAAGAAATGAACAAATGAACAATCATACACATACACAATACACCAGTGTTTTATGTGGAAACCCAACGTGGGAGAAAACCACATAATTATTTTTCTTATATGTCTTGAAGAATTTCATTCATTGGAAGCACCAACTTCCTTTGTTTTCTAGCTACAACTAGAAGGAGGCTCCAACCCCCTAGTTTCTTAGGATACAATCTGAGGGAAGCTCCAACTCTCCAATTCTCTGGCTACAACCAGAAGGAGGATACAATCCCTTATGTTCTCTGGCTACAATCGGAAGGTGTCTACAACCACTTGTCCTTTCCCCGAAGTAGAAGTAGAATGATGTAACCATTGTCACACTATCACTGTGAGATATACCGCTGTAAACATGTACCAATAAAATTGAACCATGCATCAACCATGCATCAACCTGTACCTCAACCTATAATCAACCTGTACCATAAACAAGTTCATCAACCATGCACCAACCTGTACAAAACCTGTACCGTGAACAAGTGCATCAACCATGCACCAAACCTATACAAAACCTGTACCATGAACAAATGCATCAACCATGCACCAAACCTATACAAATAACCTGTCACAACAACCTGTCCAAACAACCTATCACAAAAACCTATCTCATCAATCTTATCAACCAAATCATATCTACTCACCAAGATCAATCACCAAGACAACTCTCAAAGATGTGCATCAACCAACCATAACAAAACAACTCATAATCATCACCAAGATCAATACATGCTTCTAATAATATACCAATACAAGTATGCTACATCATCCATAAACCATGTTTCAACAATACTACTAACAAGTGCCTCCAACCACGTACCAAGTATGTACCAATCATGTATTAGCTACTCATCAACTATGACTCATCAAGATGTACCAACATCATCAACTATACACCTCATGCTCATCAACTACTTGTCTCAACCATGTACCCAACATGTACCTTAACCAAAATCCCTCATCAATTTCATCATCCAAATCTCATTTGCAACTCTATAATAGAGCTGGTGTATATGATCACATGCTTGCAAACCTTTCTTAACTTTAACAACAAGAGACTAGCATTTTCATCAAACTTTACTTTAGTCTCACATGACTAGTTTTGGATTAGTCAACAACCCTAACTTGAAATAATC
>SNQJ01S0041820.1:8406-29343 GCA_010110895.2 Picea sitchensis
AACAAGATTCAAAGTCAGTTCTTCATTTTTCTTAGATACCATCAATTTATCAATCATTCACATTGGATTATAAGAATTGATAAGAGGAAACCCATGTTTTTTTACCACCAACACACAATATATGAATTTATTAGAGCTCGAACAAGTTGTCTCATAACCTATTATAGAGGGTTTTGATTTGGATTTTCTATCCTCTGTCACCATCCATCCCATCTCTCTCCACACACATTACACATAAAAATAAAAATAAATAAGATCTCTCGTTTACCAAACAATCTTATCCGAGAAATATTAACTATATGCCTGATTACAAATTTCTGCTCCTAGAACCTAGAACAACCTCAACCTCCTATCTAATTGTGCTCAATTTCTTCTAGAGGCATTGAACATTTATTATAATCATACATTGAATGGAATTAATGGGACCAACCCCCTTTAGTAAAATAATTTGACCCTTAGGTCCATGAATTAAAAACTTTAATCAAATGCTCATGCATCAAACTCCCGAGGAAGAAAATAATGTTCCATTAGTTCTTTAGGGCCTACATTGTACTTGTAAACCTTTATTGATTTCATCTAGGTGGCATATTCTATTGGTTGTCCCTTCAATTTGATCAAGTACTGATAATATGTCTTACCCCTGGTTTTCTTGGTCATTATCTTGTCCATAAATGCCTCAACTTCCTTCTGTGTTTTCTCAGGTAATTTTCTTTCCCACTTTAAAGTCTGAACTTCATCATTTGAAGGTTCATTTTTTTCCTCATTCTCGGATTCCTTGTATGCGTACAAGTTTGCTACATTAAATATTGGATAAATTATGATCTTCACTGGCAAATTTACCTCATAAGCATCAGCAGATTTTTTTTTTAGTATTCCGCAAGGCCCAATTTTATTCATATTCAGCTTGTTGTAGGTCCCTACAAGAAATCTCTTCTTCCTCAAATTCCACTTGTATTATTTTCATATCTTCCCTTTTCTTATATTTAATATTGGTGTCCTGTAAATTTTTCTTAACATCCTCTTGCAGTCTTTGCACGTGATTTGCAAAATCCTCAGCATATACACTCCTTAGCTCTTGCTTCCCCAAATTTTTGAGTTCATATATGCCCCTTGGATGAATTCCATAAACTATTTGGAATGGACTCATTCCTATACTTCTGTTAGGAGTGTCAATATAGGCAAACTCTGCCTGAGCAAGTGCTAAGTCCCATTGTTTAGGTTTCCCATACACTAGGCTTCTCAAAATGTTCCCCATGATCTTGTTGACAACTTCAGTCTGTCAATCAGTTTATGGATGATAAGTTGAACTGAAATTGATATCTTTACCTAATTCTCAAAAAGTGACCAACAAATCTAGTGTCTGTGTCTGAGACAATGCTCACTGGTAGACAATGCAACCTTACTATTTATGAAAAGAATAAATTGGAAATATTAGTTGCATCATTAGTCTTCTTACAAGCAATAAAATGTGCCAATTTGGAAAACCTATCTACTACCACAAACATGGAATTATTTCCCCTCTGAGTCTTGGGTAATCCTAGAAAAAAGTCCATATTGATAGAATCCCAAGGTATTTTTGGAATGGGCAGTGGATGATATAGCCCTGTATTTTGACTCCTTCCCTTGGCATGATGACATATCCTAAACCTTTCAAGAAATTTCTTGACATCAGTTTGCATTCCTAGCCAAAAGTAAAAAGAATTTACCTATGAATAAGGCTTGTCCTATCCAAAATGTCATGACAGTCCTCCACTATGTTTCTCCTTAATTATAATTTCTCTCATTGAACATTTAGGAATGCACAATTTATTGTTTTTAAACAACAAACCTTCTTGTAGCATGTATTCTAGCCATTGACTCCTATTGTAAGCAACAGGATTTGCACAAGCTGCATATATGTCCTTAAAATCTACACCATCCTTATACATAGCAACCAACTCATCAAATCCTAAAGTGTTGACCCTTAATACTTGCAACATCAAATTCACCTTACTCAAAGCATCAACAACCTTATTAGATTTTCCACTAGTGTGCTTGATTACAAAAGTAAAAGTCATCATAAACTCTACCCACTTCGCATGCCTTTGATTAATCTTAGGTCGATTTCTTATGAATTGTAGTGCATAGTTGTTAGAATAAAATACAAATTCCTTGGGCATTAAATAATGTCTCCATTTCTTGAGTGCTTGCACAATAGCATAAAACTCCTTATCATAAGATGAATATTTATCTTTTGCCTCATTCAACTTCTCACTAAAGTATTCTATTGGCCTCTACTCTTGACTTAGTACAACCCCTATTGTTGTCCCACTAGCATCAGTCTCTACTTGAAAAGTTTTATCAAAATTAGGAAAAGCCAACACAGGTTTTTCAGTGATCTTTCTTTTCAGCAAATCATTTTTTTTGTTTGTTTCCTCTGTCCATCTAAATGGTTGCTTGCTCTCTTTTATGGTTTCTACTATAGGTGCACAAATTTGGCTGAAATTCTTAATAAATTTTCTGTAAAAGCTTGCAAGACCATGAAAGCTTCTTACCTCAAAAACATTCTTTGGAGTTGGCCAATTGAGAATTGTTTGAACTTTTTTCTGGATCCATTTTCAACCCTTATTTTGAGACTACAAATCCCAAGTAGATCATCTCTTTCTTCATGAAACTGCACATATTCAAGTTAATCATCAATTTATGTTTATGCATGGTACTTAAGACCATCTTAGGATGCCTCAAATGTTCTTCTTTGCTCTGGATATAAATCAAAATATCATCCAAATAAACTATAACAAACTTACCAATGTATTCCTTTAAGACTTCATTCATTAGCCTCATGAATGTATTGGGTGAAATTGTGAGACCAAAGAGAATCACCAACCATTCATACAACCCATTATTTGTCTTGAATGCAGTTTTCCACTCATCCCCTTCTTTAATCCTTATTTGATGGTAGCCACTTTTTAAATCAATTTTAGAAAAATATTTAGACCCACTCAAACATTCCATTAAGTCTTCTATACAACGCAAAGGAAACCTATACCTGATAGTGATCTTGTTGATGGCCTTGGAGTCATTGAACATGTGCCATCCACCATCCTTCTTTGGACTGAGAACTGTTAGTACTGCACAGGGGCTCAAGCTCTCTTTTACCAGTCCTTTATCCAACAATTCTTGAACCTGTCTTCTTACTTATTCATTCTCTTGAGGGGTTAATCTATAGGCTTATTTATTTGGAAAGCTTGCACCAAGTATCAATTCAATATGGTGACCAATGCTTCTCACAGGGGGTAGAGAATTAGGTAGTTCATCCACAACTATATCAGCAAATTCATCAGGCATAATTTTAATATCAGCAAGCAAATCATCTAAGTTAGTGGAAGTCAAAATTACCTTTGGTTTTCCAATGAGAGTAATATGTAGCTCCTTCTTCTTGACTTCTTGCAATAATTCTTTCCCACTCATCAATAGAATGCTAGGTCTAGATTCTTCTATGGTTGTCTCATCCTTCAAAGGCAACAACACATGCTTCTTTCCATTCTTCTCCAAGGAGTAAGTGTTCCTTCTGCCATCATGTATGACCTTCATGTCATACTGCCAATGTCTTTCCAACAAGACATGGCAAACATCCATTGGCATTATGATCCAGGTGGATCTTGGTGGTCATCCACCCTTTCCATTTAATCAACATTTTAAGCCTATGGTTTTGATAAACCATGATATTCACCCTTTTGATGAAGAATGGAATGTAATATCGTCTTCATTTGTTAATTAAAAATGTCATGTAATGATTTCCTAGTGGTCTTATGTACATGTTTACAGCATAGTGTCAATGCACCGGATCCCATTAAAAATCCGCAGTTAAGCGCGCTTAGGCTAGAGTATTATTGGGATGGGTGACTGCCCGGGAAGTCCTTGTGTTTTACATGGCTATGGAATTTTATAAACTTAGACTAATTTATCCCACATTCATCATGGGATTCTTCTCCACTCACTCTCTCATATATAATTAAGGTGAAGGAGTCCCTTTAAGCATGCAATGGAGTGTGATGTAAAGCTTGTTGTGAATGAAGCATAGCCAACATCTCTTTCTTTTCAGAGATAAGATACCCAATTTTGTTAGTTTGTGTTCTACAATGTGTTTCTATCTTATTCTTTAATAGAAGTTGGGTTTCACTGTATTTTTTGTTCTCTGCTATATTTTTGTTTTTGTCTTGTTTTGTTCTTAGCATAATCTAGATCAGTGGTATCAGAGCAGTCTGATCCTTGTCATTTCTCATAGCAGGTCCCCGACAAGGTCAGGGTATAGAGATTTGGGTCTCGAGCTAGTTTTGCTAGAGGACAACCTCTCTCACTAGCCAAGTGACCTCCCATGGAAGAAGAAAAGAGAGATGTCAGAGGAGGAGATCCTTTCAAAATGTTTATCGAGCAATCCCTCATGTGACAGGAACATTGTTATGGACAACTTCACTCAGATCCTTCAAAGACTATTGATGGCAATGGTCGAGGCATCTTCAACAAGCAATCATTTCGTAGGTGTGACACACTTCAAGGTAAAAATCAATTTTGATATCCCCTTATTTGAAGGCCATATATATGCATATCCTCTAGAAAAATGGTTGAATCTACTAGAAGGTTATTACTTTGTCCAAAAAAATTCTGACAGTGAAAATATCACCTTCGCACTCCTTAAATCCCTTCCCCATGTTAGAGCTTGGTGGGAAGGTTACTGGGAGAGGTACACTGTGAATGAATCTACACCATTCAAGAGAGAACCCACTTGGGAAACCTTTGTAGATGCCCTAAAGGAGGAGTTCTATCCTGTCGAAAACTATGATGACCAGTACATGAGATGGATGACTCTGCATCAAAAAAGAGATCAAACAGTGCCAGAGTACACTAACATCTTTCATACCTTGCGCTCAAAGTTGGGTATCAAAGACTTTGAGTGGCACATGGTTTTGAAGTATCACAGTGGTCTGCATAGGTACATCCAAACAAATATGGATTTCTTGGACATCTCTTCACTGGGATTTTCTTATCGATATGTAGTCAAAATTGAGCAGAAATTCAAGCAACAGAGTAAGCAAGAGTTTGAGTTCGAAAATATGCCACAACAAAATCATGGAAAAGGAAACCCTAACTCACAGAACGAAGGATAGAGAAAGGAAGGCCAACCTCAAGAGAGTTAGTCCAAGAAGAATAATGAGAAGTCTAAGAAATAAATTGGATAGTGGTGTGAGTTCCACAACGACCCCCATCACAACACCAATGAATGTTGCTCGAAACAGTGATTAGTGGTTGAGATCAAATAAAGAGAATCAAAACATGACTTGAACTCTGATTCAAAGCACAATAAAGGGAAATAGATCATTGATGCAGAACCCATTTCTACCATCACGACCACAACACTACAACCAAAAGAACCATAGGAGCTTGAGGAGGGGGAACACCTCTTCCACTTGCAAAAGTGAGTAAATGGGACCCCACTTCATTTCATTGTTGACAGCAGGAGTCAGAAGAACTTGATCTCAGCTGAGGTTTTCAAGATATCAAAGCTTCCAATGATGCCACACCCCCAACCATACACCATAAGATGGTTGATCCAAGGATGAGACATATGTGTCAGCCAACAATGTCTCATGTCCTATGGCATCAATCCCTTCAAGGACGAGGTAGTGTGCGATGTTGCTACACTTGAATTCTGTGATGTTGTTTTAGGACAACCATATATGTGGAAATGTCATGCTATCAATGAGTCTCGGCCCCATATTTTCATTGTTACTCTGGGAGGTCAGCTCTACAGGGGACCTGAGGTAGCTCCAACTACTACCACTTTATTGATCTCAGAAAAACAATGCTGCAAAGTAATATCTCAAACCACAAAGTATTCCCTCTTCACGAACCAATCATACGGTGAACAAAAGGTCAATGCGACCACTACAACCTCGGCCTAAGATGTTTCTATCTAGTAGAAGCAGGTCGACAATATTGTAGAGGAGAACAAAGAGAATGAGAGTCTTCCATATGTTCAGCATAGATCTATTGGCCACAACCCTTTCAAGGTGTGTTTGGGGTTCCAACCATTAGCCCCCATTGATATAGCTCTTCTTGTTGCATCTTGACTAACAAAGTCCTCCCACACTCAAACCAAGGCAAACCATGTAGCCATATCTATTGAACGGATCCAACACCTCCAACAGGTTCATGACATCCTTCCATGGGAAAAGTATAAGCATGACAACTACTTCAACAAGGCAAGTGACTCACCAAGGTTCAAATTTTGCAGAAGTTTCCCCATCTCCCAAGGGAACGTAACGCAATGGGGATTCTAAGGGGCGAGGAATGATCCAGGTGGATCTCAGTGGCCATCCACCCTTTCCATTTAATCAACTTTTCAAGCCTATGGTTTTGATCAACCATGATATTCACCCTTTTGATGAGGAATGGAATGCAATGTCATCTTCATTTGTTAATTACAAACATCATGTAATGATTTCCTAGTAGTATTATGTACATGCTTACAACATAGCGCCAATGCATTGGATCCCATTAGAACTCCACAGTTAAGCACTCTTAGGCTAGAGTAGTACTGGGATGGGTGACCACCCAAGAAGTCCTTGTGTTTTACATACCTATGGAATTTTATAAATTTAGACTAATTTATCGCACATGCATCATGGGAATTGTTATCCTCTCACTCTCTCATATATAATTAAGGTGAAGGAGGCCCTTTAAGCATATAATGGAGTGTGATGTATAGCTTGTTTCAAATGAAGTGTAGCCAACATCTCTATCTTTTCAGAGATAAGCTACCCCATTCTGCCAGTTTGTGTTCTAGAATGTTTTTCTATCTTATTCATTAATGCAAGTTGGGTTTCACTATATTTCTGTGTTCTCTGCTATATATATATATATATATTTTTTTTTCTCATTCCATTCTTAGCATAATCTGGATCACAATATGTCACATAACACCACATATTTTTAAGTCCAATTCAACATCTCCACCTCACATTGCTCATTCACCAAGAGTTTATGTCCTTTCTACAGTCGAGACACTCTGTAGGGAGTGGGGTGTGCCATCCTTTTCAACCCCAATTTTTCTACCATTTCTGTGGAGACCAGGTTATCAGTGATTCCACTGTCAATTACTACCTTGCAACACTTCCCCTTAGATTTACACATGGTTTTAAATAGGCTCTTTCTTTGTTTTATTTCATGTACCTCCTTTTATACCTTCACCAAAAATCTTCATCATCAAGGATTCTCCTGCTTCATGTGCCTCTTGTTTTTCCAAGGTCTTGTATGGATCCTCTATGGCTTCTGCAACATTACCAATCCTTTGGGTTGTTGATTTATTCCTTGGATGGTCCCATGACATGTGTCCAATTTCACCACATGTATATCATCTAATTTATCTTCCTCTTCCTCTTCCTCGAGAACCAAATCTCCTCCCTCTAAAATATCCTCTTTGTGGTGATTGGTTGTGGGAACTTTATCCTTCATTCTTAGGAGTTTGATACCTTCCTTTGTTTGAAGATCCTCTTGTCACACCCTTTCCTCTATTCTTTAGACTTTGTTTTCTCAACAATTTTTCTTATTCTTTTAATGCAGCCTGGTAAGCATCCTCAATTGTTCTGAGATTCAACAAAATAATTTCATCCTGTATATCATACCTCGGCCAATTATTTTATCTTACTACTCTCTCCACATCTCCCTCTATCTGTCCAGGTCTTATTCTCAGCCTGTAAAATTCCTTTGTATACACCTTGACTTTCATACTTTTCTACCTTAGGTTTTGTAGTTTTCTGAAGAGGGTTAGTTGATAATCCTTGGGCATAAATTTAATTTTGATTTTGTTGACCATCTTATCCCAGTTTTTAATTTTAGACTTACCTTTCCTTTCTCTATGGATCTGTAATTCATCTCACCAGATGGTTGCATGCCCTTTCAACCTAGTGGCTACATATTTTACTTTTTTTTTCATCATCAACCTCTTCAAAGTCAAATTATTTTTCCATGGTATTTATCTAGTCCATGAGCTCCTCTACATTTAAATTTCCTTCATACATAGGAATTTTCACTTTAGGTATGTGACCAACTTTAACCAACATCCTCAACACCCTATTTTCTTCAGTGTTTTCCTTTGGTTCTTCTTCAGAGGATCCTTCCTCTTCATTGATGTTACCATCATCAACTTCTCGTCTTTGGATAGCCTCCATGGCTTCCAATCTATCTCTAAGTTGTCTCATTTCCTCTTGCATCGTTGCATTTCCTGCTGGTCTTCATCGACCTACTCCAACAGTAACTCCCTGTCCTCATCTTGGTGGCATTTTTCCTTCTACTATGCAATTATGATGTGCTCTGATACCAAACCGATGCCCCAATAGGCACAAATCCTTCTTTGAGTGGCCTTCTACCTTAATTTAAAAACCTTAAATTTTACCTGTTATGACATCAATCGGGATTCCATCATGTTATCTGTATTCATATATTGCTTCAAGGTGTTGATTGGTCTCATTTCAGGGTTTTTCATTCATCCAAATCGAGATTCTAGAGGAAATTATGGGTTTTACACAGTACAGGGTTTAAGCACCTTCTCACTGTGGCTCTTACACGGAACCAACACATATAACCAACGCTAATTTAACATTAAAACCTTACTATTTGGCACTAAACCTCAAGACAGAGATCAACGACTACATCTTGATCAAGCGTTGGGAAAACGGTTGATGTTCTTCCTGGAGCTATCAAACAAAAGCAGATTGTGGGGTGTCGAGGAGTGGATTTGTAATCCACTTGAAGAGCATCAGAGTGAGTTTTATTCAAACACATGTCCAATTGCAGGTTTGAAATTTGCCACCTTTGTGGGTTCGATAAATAACAAGTCTAGTGCAACTCAACTGAGTGGAATAAATCAACACCATTCGATTGAACTAACATACACCATCAGATCTACGATGGCACAACTTTCCTCTTCTCAAGGAAAATCAACAAACTATATAGATCGTTGATCTGAAATGATCAATGATCATTATCAATTCAACAGGAGACGATTGACTAAGAATTTGACGGTATTAGATCAACTGAGGTTTAATCCAGCGATACTTGTTTCTTACTCTGTAAACACCAAAATCGTGGACCCTGCAACAAGATTTGAAGCCAGTTCTTCATTTTTCTTATATACCATCGATCTATCAATCATTCACATTGGATTACAAGAATTGATAAGAGGAAACCCAGGGTTTTTTTTTTACCACCAAACACAATATATGAATTTATTAGAGCTTGAACGAGGTGTCTCGCAACCTATTACAGAGGATTTTGATTTGGATTTACTAGCCTCTATCACCATCCAACCCAGTTCTCTCCAAAAACATTACACACACAAATAATAATAATAATAATATCTCTTGTTGACCAAACAATCCTATCCGAGAAATCTTAACTTTATGCCTAATTATAGATTTCTGCTCCTAAAACCTAGAACAACCTCAACCTCCTATCTAATTGTGCTTGGTGCCTTCTAGAGGTATTGAGCATTTATTACAATCATACATTGAATGGTATTAAGGGGACCAACCCCCTTTAGTAAAATAATTTGACCCTCAATTCCATGAATTAAAAACTTGAATCAGCATCACAAGTTTGGTAAGGGTTAGCTTCCCAAACAATTTGTTGCACACAAGGAAAAAGGATTACATTGAGTTTATTATACAAGAAAAAATCATTGTTCACATAAAACTTTAAGAGAATTAGAAGATTTAAGATGCACAAAGTATAAAGTAGAAGGTTCAAATAAAGAGACAAAAGTTCATTCATTACATATTTTCACCATGTAGTGTACCTAGGGGGATAATATGGGGTACCTAGGGAGGTACTCAAGGGGAATAATAATAGATAGGTGGCTATGTATTGCTATGTATGGAGGCCATTTCTAGCAAATAAGGCTCGTGCAATAGTGTGAAAGCAATAAATGTAAGAAGGCTTACTAGAAGGTTCCACCTACTAGAAAGTTTCTTCTCTTGAATGTTCTTAGGAGGTATATAGTATTGTATAAAAAAGCATAAGCAATTTAATGTGGAATTGTAAAGTATATTGTAATTGTAGCAAGCATTGCTTGTGGAGTGTTTTCTTTCCTTAAGGAATACTTAATGATGTTCCCTACCTCAATGGTTTTATCTACAGTTATTGTGTGAATGATTTGGTTTATTGTTGAAGTTAAGGGTTTCCCTTATGCTCTAATTTCATATTTATTGAGTACACTACAAGTGGTATAAAAGCTCTTTCTTGTGCAAAAAAAAGGCAGATTCCTTTTTTACTTTTTATTTTTGTAGATTTCTTAAGGGAAAAAGAGGACAATGGAATGTAGATTGATTTTTTAAACTTTCTATGCATAATATAATATAAAAAATTGTAGATCTAAGTTCCTCTCAAAAAATACTCTGGTTAAAAAGAAAAAAAAAATTAATCAAAGTCGAGGAAGTGGAGTTATTATTGATATAAAATCCATTTTTTTAGGGTTTTTCTAGGGATGACCACACATTATAAATCAAATATATTTTGATATAGCTATGAGATTTCAGTCAAACCAGTGCCAATGGTTTCAGAGTGGTTGTGGAATTTGATAATTGTAGTTATAATAACAATCAAAGAAGTATTTCCCAAGTTATGATCATTTTAATTTAACCACCTCAAGGAGCTCAATTGCAAAGTAAGTTATTTATATAAACCCTAGTTCTATTTTTGGGTTATAGCAAGCAAGATGTTGTATTTTACAGGAAAAGATGATGATTGTACTATTGAAGAATACATTAAAGAAATAAGTCAATATGGGGAAATGAGTGGAAATTTAATGTAAGTTTTAAAGGTGATGCTTTCCTATGGTGAAGGTTTCTTAACCTAAACAAGATGATGGAACTGTCAAATGAAACCTTTGAACAAATACTTCTAGATAGATGGTCTAATGCTAATAAGAATGATAAATGACGCACCAAGAGTTTATTTTCATGTGGCAACTCTATATTACATGTTCATGGGTGCATTCATAAATAGAATGTCATTGTTTCTATTAACCCTTAGTTGCAAGTATAATTTCTTCAATGTTCACTTGGTTAAAACATTGCAAGTTCCTACAAAATATATCCAAAGCACACAAGTTGAGGGTGAGACTATTCAAACTTTTAAATATATGAATCCCACGATGGATAAATATGTGTTGCATTCAAATTTTTATGATATAGATATCGATGTTGTGGATATTGTTTTGGGATATCCTTGGATGGAATCTGCTAGTACAGTTGATGTTAACGTGCAAAAGAATTTTTTGAAGGTTTGGTATAAGAAAAATAAAATTACACTACAGCATATTTCTCTTACTAATCAAGAACGACCCATGGGGGCACCTAAAGAAGTTATTGTAGGGAAATAATTGTAGATTCCAAGGTGGGATCAAAAGTAGATCCTATGGTAGCATATGAAGAAAATCCCTAGTAAGGGCATAAAAAGGAATCCAAAGAGATAAGTGACCCAAAGGAACACCATGTTGAAGAGTCCAAGCCAAAAAAATCAAGAACTAAGGTTGATGTATCTCTCCACCCACACCACCTAGAAAAAAAACGGTCATCAAGGCAAGCACGTGGGCATCAACAAACCTATTATGGACCAATGTTTCACTATAAATGCAACCAATCAATAGGTACACGAAGGAATAAAAATAATGCATGGAGATATCCTACTAGCACAGTAAGGAGAAATTAAAATCCAGATCAAGGTGAAAAGTAAGGAGGTGGAACCCATGCTCACATTTCACTAGGATGGATGGATGGATTCCCATGCTTGGTACTAGCTTGCTACATTGCTTAGCTGGTCATATTGAATGGCTTCTTTCCATGTTTCAAGATGAAACATGCAAAGGGGGATGGAATGCAGTGAACCTAGGGGGGTAATATGGGGTACCTAAGGAGGTACCCAAAGGGAATAATAATAGATAGGTGGTTATGTATCATTATATATGGAGTCCATTTCTAGTAAATAAGGCCCATGTAGTAGTCTGAAAGCACTAAATGTATGAGTGCTTACTAGAAGGTTCCACCTACTAGAAAGTTCCTTCTCTAGAATGTTCCTAAGGGGTAGATAGTACTATATAAAGAAGTATAATCAATGTAATGGGTCATTGTGAAGTATATTGTAATTGTAGCAAGAATTACTTGTGGAGTGTTTTCCTTCATTAAGGAACAATTAATGGCGTTACCCTACCTCAAGGGTTTTATATACAATTCTTGTGTTCATTATTTTGCATGAATTATTTGGTTTATTGTTGAAGTTAAGGGTTTCTCTTGTTTTCTATTTTCAAATTTATTGAGTACACTACACACCAATAGTGGAATTTAGGTTGTTGGAGGAGGGGGTCGAAAATATGGAATTTATACATACTCACTTGTCTCCAATATTGACCTCAAATATGAGGCAAAACAAATGTGACAATTTGATGCTCCTTCCAGACGTACTATTTTAACTTGAACAAATGCATAATATGTTATCACATGAAGAGAAAATAAAATATATATAAACAAAATGCCACAAACATGCAATTATTTCATCTCTAACATGATCATTTACTCAATGAGACAATCATTAGGAAATCCTATTTAAATTGATTTGACTATAGTGGTAGGCGATTCTCCAGTAGAACTTAGGGAACTTGGGGGGATATAGTTGGAGAGGAAGAGAAAAGGAAGAGGGGGGTGAGGGATAAAAGAAATAGGGAGAAGCGGGAGAGGGAGAAGAATAAAAAGAGGAGGGGTGGGAGAAAAAGAGGGAGAGGAGGGGGAAGAAAAATATGAGGGAAAGAGAGGAAGAGGAAGGAGAATAGAGAGATAAGGAGAGGAAGAGGAAGAGGAAGGGGGGAGAAGTATTCCTACTTGTTTTTCATTTATTTTGTAAATACCATCTCCAAACACAAATCTCATCTCCCATCCAAAACACGGATCTTGTCTCCAAAATCTAAATACCATCTTCCCTTTCCAAAACACAAATACCATTATGTTTTAAATTTGAAAATATTTTTAAAAATAGGGGGAACTAACAAAAAAATTACCTTTGATCTCATGATACCCAACAAATATCCCTTGCTTTCTCCTATTAAGTGCCACCATAAATTTCTTGTAGTTCTAAGAAGCTCTGCCCCACACTCTAATGTGGGAATGAAACAAGGGGGGGCCTCTTAGAAATGCACAAGAAAGGCGACACAAATATTCATTTTGCATTGTCTATTTTTTGGCTTTTTTAAAATTCACATTGAGCTTATATTGGAAATCCGTCGACTATTGTGATGCAAGGATGGAGTGTGTGTCATCTCCATGTAATCCTTTTTTATGCAATGCCAAGGAAAGCATTGTGTCAACGTCATCTGGTTCAACACTAATAGATGCAAGCATGACACAAACATGATTCCAACATGATGTTAATATTATATGCAAATGAAAATATGACTCAAACATGATGCAAACATAACATAAATCAGTGCAAGAATGATTCAAAGACAACGTTAATTGATGCAACATGATGAAAACATGATGCAAGAATGATACAAACATGAAGTAAACATGGCAAAAGAATGATGCAAAAAATACACAAAAACAAAGAAAACATGATGCATTCAACACATGACCAACTATAGTGACCCATGAGCAGTGTAATAATGATGCAAGCTTGACTCAACAAAAAATAAAAATAAAAAATATTTGAGCACCTTGAGTGCAACGCAAATATGATTCTAATTCGATGCAACTACAAC
Source organism: Picea sitchensis (assembly GCA_010110895.2). Lineage (NCBI taxonomy): Eukaryota > Viridiplantae > Streptophyta > Pinopsida > Pinales > Pinaceae > Picea > Picea sitchensis. Next base: position 22,193 of record SNQJ01S0041820.1, read on the forward strand.
ACAAAAATCTCCCTGCAATAACATGACACATGCCAACCGAAAAAACTTGACCAGGGGTTTGAGGTCTATAGAGATGCAAATCAAGGATGCTACAACCCTGTATTGTAGAAGTGTATGGACATCATTTTTCATCGAGGATGTCAATGATGAATGTGTCACACTTGATTATGTAGTGGAGTTCGATTTTTACCAATCTAGTCATGCTATCCACCATGATCAAAACCTAATAGAGGAGAAGTTAGGTTGCTAGAAAAACAAAATACAAGAGATCATGAAACAAATTTCTCATCTTTCGAGTGTGTTATTTTTAGCTGCAAGTGGTGGGATATCGTTGACCAAAGTAATGTAAAGGAATATCGTGATAGTGGGCTAATATGTATTAATTTTAAAAATATGTGGGATAAAAAGGAGCCTTGTGCTTTCCCAAAACACTATAACTAAGTTTTTTTTACCCAAATGTGTTGGATGGGGATTGGCAGTTCATACTAAGACACGATCCAAGAAAAAAACATGTTTTTGAGGACAATAATGTTATCATTCCAAGTGAGAAAGATAATTAGGGTGATGGAAATGAAGAGTGATATGTACATGTTTTATTTCAACTTGTATGTTCTGTGTGTGTCATTTTATTATGGTTTCTATAATTGGCCAACTGTGTATGTGTTACCCCTTAAAATGTGTGGGCATTTTGAGAGATCATTTCCAACAATGTAGATGCTTGATCTCCTATGCATTTATTTCACTGCCACTTCCAGTGCTATTCTATTTGAGCTACAACAAGAATCATAGCCATCGATCTAGGGGGGAATTTCATCATGTAAGCAATAAAGAAGAGGTTCTAAGGGATAGTACATTTTAGAATGTCATCAGGGATTAACATCCAATCCAAATAAAAATGTATTGTATGTTGCAAATAGTGAAATCCATATTAATGTTTCCATACTCTTGTTGGAAGTGGGGAACAAGGTTTTGATTGAAAATCGAGAACGATGCAAGATGTAAGGCTCCTCAAGATAATGTTGGATTTGAACTTGAATCTAACAATGAGTATTGGATCTTCTAGATAAGGGTGATTGGTCATATCCCATTTACAAATTAGTATATGGAACCTTCCTAATAGTCTACAATTATACAATTTCAAAGACCCCAGTGATCAAATTCGATATATTTTATAGAATTAGATTTCTCTTTAGATGATCATAAGGTTGAGTTGTCATTAAGAGTGTAGGGTCACTTCAATTATTTTCTAGATTCTTTTTCTACAATTAAAGATGAGTAATGCACTACAGTCGCTCACCCCAATGTTCATCATGTCACTAGGGATAATGTAATTAGAAATACCTAAGATAGTCGTGGTTCCTCTCTATGGGTTGAGGATGGACAATTTGAGATAGAAAAACTCCTACACACTTAGGGTCACAGAATGTAAAGTTGTGATCATCGTGGCAAAGAGGAAAGTCGAAGTCATCAAAATGGAGATATTAACAATGCATTAGGTTGGTTAAAAGCATAAAATGTGAGACTTAAGCAATATTGGCCCTATCATTTTTTATACTATCCAAAACTAGAGATGGCTTATACATTCACCACATTTTGTCACACGGATTGGTATTCTAGCAACTTTGTAATCAACACTTAGAACAGTAAGAAAAATAAATTTTATAATGAAGTTCTAATTGTCCCGTGGGGATATTAGTAGCATTATGCATTGGTTATGAACACAACCCATCTTTACCCCAAACTCATAGCATGGATTGGAGAATTTCAAGCTTGTAGTAGTCAATAGAAGGTAGGGGTTACACATTATTTTTTTATCTATTCCATGCACTATTGATGTCACCATGGCATCATCTACAATAACACTAAGGCACACAATAAGGTACTCCTTGGAAGCAATATCAAGTGGAGTTTTAGCAGGTGGAGGGCACTCACATGAGACTATTTTGGATCTTTGTGTCTCCAAAAATTCGCCCTATTAGAACATATATTATCCCTTGTATCGAGTTAGCATGTAAGCCAATACAAATTTCATTGTTTATGAGCCTAATTACATTCTAAATATTCCCAATAGGAAGGAGTACCATGGAGAAAATAGAACCATCATTATGGGAGCATTTTTCAAGAGTAATTATATGCATTGACTACAAAACTTTTTATAGGAAGGAATATCGTTATTGACTTAGGTGGAGGAGCACTCCACTGTATCTTGAAGGATATTACTATTTTGGGGAAAAAAGGGTTATTAAATGGGCCTTTCATTAGAGAATGAAAATCATCTAGAAGATTTATTTATGGATAAAGATATGGTCAAAGTGGTCCCAAAGGACCTCCTCCATATACATTCCAAGAGTATCCTTAGAGTGCTCCACCTTTTGGGGTACATATTTGAGGACCTCTTATCTAGAAAGGGTTGTTCTAAAAATGATTGGAGTGTTTATAGATAATAAAGGACCAAGTCATGGGGTGCTCCTCACAAAGGAACTCCTCTGTATACATTCCAAGAGTATCTTTAGAGTGTTCCGCCCTTTGGGGTACATATTTGAGGACCTCTTATCTTGAAAGGGTTGTTTTAACAATGATTGGATTGTTTCTAGCACATATTCCCATTGAAGTACACATTTTTAGGAATTGATTAGCATGATTGGAGGAGCACCCCATGAATTGGTCCTTTATTATCATTTTAAAAGTAGTTGGTCACAGTTTGTCATATTTAGGAGTGCTACAAGTACAAAGTGGATAAGTGGCATGCAATACCTTATTACAAGGTAAAAAATGCATGTTGAAGGGAGATATATTCCATATGAGGCTAACATGTGGCATGGAGAAGGCATTAAGAACATGTTAAAAATACAGTAAAGGTGTTAAAATGAGGAATTCCCTTCTTTTGAGGAGATTGGTTATATTGTTTAGATTATTTCTCCTTGGAGCAAATCATGGATTTATAAGTGGTCGATATTTTATTATTTCTTATTGGAGAACATTTTGGATATAGAAACCATATATAATTATTTTATTTTACGAGGTTGAGCTAGAGCCTCTATTAAAAGAGTAGTTACCTCATTTTTTTTTTCATGGTTGGGTTGACAATGGAAAACCCTCTAAGCCTAGTTGAACATCATGTAGGAGGAGGAAATCAAATGTCAAGAAAATATATCTGAGGTTTCCATCATTCAATCCAATCAGTTAGGTAAGTGACCTACCTTAAGGCGGTTCAAACCAATAGGAATTCGATCTAAAGTAAAATGGTAGGGTTGAATCGACTACATCTCTCTACCTACCTTTTTGCTATCCAATTTGATTGTCACGCCATAATATGTGGTGTGCTACCACATTTTTCTATCAACAAATGAATGCTTCCTAGTTGATTTCCTTATGGGATGGGGGGGATATAACGACGAAGTCTTCCTCCTGGTCGACATGCCTCCTCACACAGACACTTATATGATTTGTTAATATGCTTATGGGGATTATTTATATCTAGGATTTATAGGTCAAATACGATTGTTTCCAACCCTCCCCCTATCATTGATCTTCTCTTTCCTTCTTCTTTGTGATAATATTGTAATTAATGTAGGCACCTTTTTCATACATATTCCCGCAATTGTAACCTTCTCTCTTGTACCCTTGAGGGAGAGGGAGTTAAAAGGAGAACTAGACACATTGAACTCTATCCTGCTAACGGTTGAGCGTAGGTCCTCGACGAAAGGATCTCACAGAGCACATGATGCCAACAGTAGCAGTAATAAAGAAATATATTTTCCTTCTCTTTATTCCCTCCCGAACCTTGAAACAATGAAGATCTACATTATGAGTATGTTACATGAAATATTTTTAATCTTGTTATAAATATGCATTATGAGTGGCCAATGAAGCTCAATGGAATGGTGAACTAGATAATTATGTCATTATGAGCCTTATTAAGAGATGGGTATGCTCACTTCTCCTTGTCCTTCTCACCCCACCAATGGTAACAAGAGCGGTAGGTGGCTCCCCATTTCCTTCTCTCTATTGCATACAGAGAGGAAATCCCATTGCATACGAAGAAAGGTAAAGGTTTATCAATTCACATGACAGGCCTCGAATAATTAATAAAATGACTCTATTTTCATATTCACTTAATAAAGGCCTTCGAACAATCATTGTCATTGTCATTGGACAACCATTAATCATTAAGCCTAGCCCACAATGACAACCATCAAGCAAGAGTCACCATGCTCTCTTTTCCTTCTTAGGCATGTTAGGACAATATAGGATAGGGAAAAGGGGTGGACCCATTATTGAGGTATGGGGATGGATACCCATGAAAGTAAGTACTAGTACCATGTTAAGAGTTTGGACATCGTGATAATATTTTGGGTATGGGTGGGGACCAATGTCAGAATAGGTCAACCCCATGATATTTCTTTCAAGGATTATTTTCTTCCCGTAATCCTTTCACCAGCTTTCTTGCACGTGGAGGGAAGGCAAAGGGAGGGAAGAATGGGAGAAAGGTTTCCAACTGATTTGATTCATTAAGGGGGGAGGCACATGAGTTAAGGATTTACACACTTCCTCTCTTCATTGTTAGCTACTAAAATTTGGTCGGTTGAGAGATTTAGACTATATTGGGAAAGGGCCATCCTCACAAGCTACCTTCATCACAGAGTTTCATTGAACCTAACCACTTGTCATAATCGATAGTGGATAGTGTTGATGAAAATGAATGGCTATCCTTGTACCAACATTTTTGAATCTTGTTGGGCCAAAGCAAGATAGGCAGGATTGTTACCCCATGTTTATTGCCTTTTGCAAATATATAAATTAGTCCTCAATAAATATGTACTTGGGCCTAATGTTGCCTTTTATGTTTTTTTATGACAAAGAAATAAAGAAATGTTTGTAATCGAAAATTATAGCAAATTGAATGAACAGTCATGAAACAAAACCTAAAATAAGGATTACACATGTAGTCCAAAATGAGAACCAAAATCATCAAATGATTTTATTAATTTAGTTCTGAAATACAATCAAAAAAATTATTTCATACCCCAAAATGGGTAATGACCAGAATAAGACTTAGAAGTTGGCGGTGGAATGTTACATCACATAGAGATGACTGGTGTCTTCTAAGTAAAACCAAGACTAAGAAAAATTGGATCAACGAGCCACAATATGCCATTTTCTTGACTCTACAAAAAAGTCCTAATTAACAACAAAAATTAATTCATAAATCCAATAAGAATTTACGGACTATCAGAAATAGATGATCAACTTTCTGAAGCATGTCAACAATCTATGCTTCTTGATCGTTCTTATTTCCACCTTCAGTAAAACCCTGCTATCAAAAAGAAGTTTTTAGCTTTTAAGTGATTCATAAATGAATGAAATAGTAACGAAACCTCTCTCTAGAGAAAGAGAAAACCTTATAAGATTTTGTGTCTCTATCTCTCTCCTTGCTTGTCCCTTATGTTCTTCTTTTATTCTCCAAAAGTAGTTTTGAGTAGTTCCAACTACTTTTAGTTAAGTTACTTAAATAACTTTTAGTTAGATATGGACAATTCATAAATAAATATTAATAAATAATGATAAGGATATAATAAATATTAACTAATAGGTGGGGACTCCCTAACAACTTTATTGTTTAATTTTCAAAATATCCCCTTGTACCTCCACTAATAAATATACATCCAATGTCATCCAAATATCATCACTCGTACATATATAAAATCGTCCCAAAATGAAACATTTCAAAAATACAATTGTGACTCCTGAATATAAAATATGGGTGTGTATATATGTTCCAAAAAAATAAATATATCAATCTACTGTCTAAAAACAACTCTTATAAAATTGAGTGAAGTTTGTCCCAATAGTCAAAATAAAATAGCATGATAAAATAAAAAATCATATTTTTGGTGTGAGGTAGTCTGCCTCTATCTACTTTCCTTAGACTTTGTTACCTTGGGCACCTGTGAATATGCCTTGATAAGCATTGTATCTTTTGTTTTTGATGGCTCTGGGTGCATATCTCCAAAAGATATGTGTTTATCCTCATGTATGGGGTGTAGGGAAAGGGATGTAGCTAAGTGTGAAGATGTGACAGACCTATTGGACTCAATAGAATGGACAGGTTTTTTAGCTTTACTAGGTTCGGGTTCTTGGGCTTTAAAATCCTTGCGAAATGCATGTGAAGCAACGAAAACAATTGGTTGAGGAGGTTACTCAAGAGAAGGTGGTGTAAATGTTAAAGAAGTTGACATCCATCAAAATGAGGGGTGGGAGGATGCACAATATCGTTCCAACCATCATTGACAGGAACCTCAAGTGGTAAGGACACATGTGGTTGCACTGGTATACCAAAGATTATAGGATCAGGATGTAAATTTGGTGTTTCAAGTGAAGAGGAGGTTGGAAATCTCTATGTCTGGCTAAGTTCAGGAAACAGTTTTATAAGAGTTGATTAAACTCTTAAGAATCTACATCAAAATGAATAGAGAACCTTAACCTTTTATTCTGTCTTTGCCAAAAATAAGTTGGCCTCCTGTCTCTATTTCCTCTACCTCTATTTCCTATGTCGAAGCTTCCTCTACTAAAAAATCTCATTTATTAAACATAAGACTAGATTAGAGTATGTGTATAGTATCAAGTAAAACATCAAATACAATTTGCATTGCCATAATTTTAGAAATAGCTCTAACTCGATCGACACGCAAAAATGTAGTCAAACAAAGGTAAAGGAAGAGTAACTTCAAAGACAAATATTTTAGCTCTGCTTTGAAATATTTCCATCTCTCACAACCTCATATAACTGATATTGGTTTTAAGAACATGGGAGTTATAGTGTAATTGGGAAAATGAGGGCTTTTTCAATGTATGGAAAGTGAAAACAAATGACAAGAGGGGGAAGTGTTACTTGTTCAAAATAACAAAACGTCAGTCATCAACCATTTGCCAATATCCCAATGTTTGTCAATAATCATCTCATGCATGCCATGTCAAGCACATATTCATTAATTGTTATCATATTCATTGTCCATATCCAAAGAAACCTTTGAATTTGCTTACGTATTAGAGGAAAATATATGAATTAAAAATGAACATGGAATTTGGAAATCGAGAAAATTTATGTAAAATGAAAGTATGAAGGGGATTGGCCCTGAAAACATAATGAG
>SNQJ01S0041820.1:38189-48430 GCA_010110895.2 Picea sitchensis
GTTGTCCATATGTTGTATAATATTGATGATCACTTGAAGAAAGATTAAGAATGGTTTAATAGACTTAAAATTGTTTAAGCACAATAACAACTGATTCACCCCCCCTCTTAGTTGTCTTAGTAATTTCAACATTTAGTGCATACATAGGTTCAGTGGCATTTACATGGCGAGACGTAGGAAATAGACAGGGGAAGCAAAGGTCGAAATTGAAGGATCAAGTGAGGACAATGAACCACAGATTCTGGCAGGATTTGCTAAAGAGTTGCAACACTCCACAAACTTGTCATAGAGCACTCTGGTACATCATCTACAAGAGAATTAGGAAATGGTATGTAGGGGACAGGTAGAAATGATAGAATCTCTAAGGAAGGTAAGTGAAAGCTAGGAGAGGGTATCACAACTCCTGATGAAGATGACCCATGGAGGAAAGGGTCTGGAGGTTTATGCCAACAAGGAGGCTAGTGGATCTCATGGAGGGACTAGATAGCAACATGAGCACAACCCCACTATCACACTGAGGGAAAGAGCTATGGAGGAGGTGCACCGCTAGGATAGACATACAATAGTTCCACCCCTAGACCCTATCTACCTATGTTCTTGGATACTCAGCCATAACATAACTATGAGGATGATATTGAGGAAAATTTTGAGTAGTATGTCAGGGAGTATCATGCCATAAGTGCGGGGTTTCAGAGACAAGTCACACTAGATCAGTATTGTGGGATCAAATTTTGGGGAAAACCGAAACAGTATCAGAGGCCCAACTATGAACTCGAGCCTAGGGCAGGAAAAATAGAGATCCCTTATTTTGATGGATCTGCTAAGATGACAGCACAAGCATGGGTGCAGAAGTTGGATACCTTCTTACAAATTAACCCCATGAGAGAGATGGATGCCATCAAATTTTCCACCATTTACTTAGATGGAAAATCTCATGATTAGTGGTATCATGGATTAACTACATTGGGTCACAATCAAATTACATATTACACAGAATTCACACAGAGGCTCATTGACAGATTTGAATAGGGGGATTTAGAGATACCTTTTAGGGAGCTCACACAACTCAGACAGACAGGATCATCGGAGGCTTACATAGAGTATTTCCAGAGGCTAGCAGTGATGGTATAGTATGTGTCTCAAGCGAGACTTATGATGCTTTTCACAGAAGGGTTGATGGAACCCTTGAGGGGTTGGGTCAAGGCCTTTAAGCCTACCAACTTGCATGATGCCATCTGGAAGACCAGAGACTTAGGTTCATCAACTAAGATGAGATTCACCCCTAGACTGCCCAATCAAGGGGGTAGAGAGAAGAGACCTCCTAATAACCAAGGGGGAAGATACCTAAGGGGGTTTGACCGAGGAAGGGGCAGGATGGATGAGCCCAATAGAAGGGAACTGAGGATAATGCAGTTGAGTTTCACCTGCAAGGAACCATTGGACCCAACACACAAGTGCATGGGTAAGGGTAAAGCCCACTATATTGAAGTGATCTCAGATGATGAGGATGAGGATTTAGGCCACATACAGAACATGTAGGATGAAACTCCGGGGAAGACAAAAGAAGAGGATGCTAGTCACAGCCTTACAACAGATGAGAAGGTAACTATTGTATCCATCAGTGGGGTACCGAAATAAAACACCTTCAGGATGATAGGGGTGTTACAGGGGCAGAAGGTTTTAGTTCTCATTGATGGAGGTGCCTCACAACTTCATTGACTCAACATTACTGCAAAGAAGGCACATACCGACAATAGAATTTGAGGGATTTCGTGTGGAGATAGCAGGTGGACGTACCATGCCTTGTGATAGGTACATCCCAAGGATGAAACTCACCTTAGGCAGACATGAGTTTGCACAATATTTCTATGTGATGGATCTCCCAAACACCAACATCATCCTAGGAGTACAGTGGCTTAGTAAATTAGGGCCAATCACCACAAACTAAAAAACCATGGAAATGTCTTTCATAGAAGAAATAGGGAAGAAGGTGGTTCTGAGGGGTATGATGGGCAACACACCAAGGGTAGTGACAACAAAGCATATGGACGCCATCTTCCAGAGAGAAGACATCGCTTATGTAGCAAAATGAAAAATTTCAGTCAAAGTGGCCAAAAAGGGGTAGACACACTACGCACCAAAGATCAAGAAGATCATGGATAGGAACAACAAGTTTTTTGAGCCTATACCACTAGGAGCACCACCAGATTGGGGGTTTGAGCACATCATAGAGTTAGAGGAGGGTGTGAAACCTATCATCGCCACTCCTCACAGTCACCCCAAGAAGTATAAGGACGAAATTGAAAATGAAATCAAGGAATTGTTAGATATGGGTCACATCAGACCGAGCTCCAATCCCTTTGCATCTTCAGTGGTGCTAGTGAAAAAGAAAGATGGAGCAATGTGCATGTGCATTGACTACGGGGCCCTAAAGAAGAAGACTATAAAAAACAGATACCCCGTCCCACAGATTGATGAGATATTGGATGAGCTCCATGGGGCAGTTTACTTCACTAAGATTGACTTGCGCTCTGGCTACCATCAAATTAAAATGAGGGAGCAAGACATTTCCAAGACTTCTTTTCGGTGTCATTATGGGCATTATGAGTTCCTAGTCATGCCTTTTGGGTTCACTAATGCACCAACCACTTTCCATCGTGCATGCATCATTTGTTCAACAAGCAATTAAGGAAGTTATTATTAGTCTTCTTTGATGATTTACTGATCTACAACAAGACTTGGGAGGAGCACCTTCATCATGTGGAATAGATTTTGACTATCATGGAGGAGCAATCCTTATATGCAAAGGAGTCTAAATGTGAATTTGGGATGACAGAGGTCCTTTACTTAGGACACATTATCGAAATAAAGGGGGTATAGGTACATCAGGAAAAGATACAAGCCATCTTTTGCTGGCCCACACCAAAGACACTCACTGAGTTGAAGGGGTTTTTGGGCATCTGCTTCTATTACAAGAGGTTTGTCAAAGACTTTTCTCAACTGTGTGCACCTTTGACCGATTTGACCAAGAAGGGGGCCTTCACATGAAACCCAGAAGCACAGACCACCTTTGAAAAAATGAAGAAGCTAATGAGTACATGTTCGGTATTAGCACTTATGGATTTCACACAACCCTTCACAGTAGAGTGTGATGCATCAAGGGTAGGCATTGGATATGTACTTATGAAAAACAGGCATCCAATTGTTTATGAAATCCGAAAGTTGAGAGGTCATGAGCTCCTCTACACCATCTATGAAAAAGAAATGCTAGCCATCATGCATGCATTGGCTAAGTTCAGGCAGTATTTAGTTGGAGAAAAATTTATTGTGAGGACAGATCACAACAGCCTCAAGTACTTCCTGGACCAGAAGGACTTGAATGAAAGGCAACAGAAGTGGGTGAGCAAGATACAGGCCTATGACTTCGACATAAAATTTGTCAAAGAGAAGAATAATGTGGTAGTAATTCTTTGTCTAGGAGACCATCGGTTTATGCCATGACCGATATTTCATTCGATTGGAAGGCCCACCTCTTGGTGGAGTATTCAAAGAATAGGTTTGCTTGTGAAATAATGGATGGACAGGTGGTAAATGAAAATTTCAGGATTATGGATGACATCATTTACTAAAAGGGACGAATTTTCTTGGTTCTCGAATCAGCCTTCAAGGCCAAGGTGTTATAGGCATTCCATGATTCACCAGTAGCAGGGCACCAAGGGATCATCAAGACATACAGACAGGTACAGGAGAGGTTTGCTTGGAAGGTTCTAAAAGAAGATGTGATGAACCACATCGAGGAGTGCAGCTCTTGCCAAGCCAACAAAGATGAACACACTCACCCAGAAGGACTACTACAACCACTTCCCATTCCAGAGTAGAAGTGGGAGATAATATCCATGGATATCATCACAGGGTTGCCCAAGGTACAGGGAAAGGACTGCATTTTCGTAGTAGTGGACAGGTTGACGAAGTTTGCACACTTTTTTTCCATTGCCACAGATTTTAGTGCAACACAGGTTGCGAACCTTTTCTTCAGGGAAGTTTTTAGATTGCATGGGTTTCCCAAAACCATAGTGAGTGACCGAGATAGCAAGTTCATGAGCACCTTTTGGTAGGAGCTCTTCAGACTGGTAGGTATGGCCTTGACACCTAGTACCATTTATTACCCACAGACGAATGGTCATACAGAGATAGTCAACAAATGGGTTGAAGGTTACCTCAAAAATTATGTGGCAAGACAGCAAAAGGCATGGGTCAAATGGCTTTACTTGGGGGAATACTATTACAACACCACTCACCATATGTCCATCAGTATGCCTCCATTTAGGGCCTTATACAATTATGACCCTCTCTCCTTTGTAGAGATCGCTTTCGGTGACAACAGGGCTCCCATGGTTCAGGATTGGATTCAGCAGAGTCAAGACATCCTCAGGGAATTGAAGGATCACCTATAGAGGGAACAAAATCAATAGAAGGTATAGGCAGACAAACATAGAGTTGATTGCACCTTTGAGGTCAGAGACTTGGCTTATTTTAGGCTCTGGTCGTACCAACAAGCATCAATCAAGAGAAGTGGGGTAGAAAAACTTTAGCCTCATTTCTTTGGCCCATACAGAGTCAGTAGGATGGTAGGGGTCGTAGCTTATGAGTTGGATCTACCTCAGGGCAGCAAAAAACATAATGTATTTCATGTTTCGTGTTTGAAGAGGGCCATCGACAAGCACATCACTCCCATCAAGGAATTTCCACCCATGGATGAAGAAGGACAGTTGGTACTGATACCAGAGGAGATAATGGAAGTCAGAGAGAGGAAGCTAAGAAAAAAGAGCATAAGATAATATTTGGTTAAGTGAAAGAACCTACCTGTGGAGGATGCCACGTGGGAAGGAGAACAGTTGATTCATGAGACAGGTTCATAATTGCTTGTGCGCAAGCAATTTCTAGTAGGGGAGATTGTAATGTCCCCCACCTCTTGATGAAGAGGGTTTGAGAGATATAGTGGTCTATCTTTCCCCACTAGACTATAGTCTCAGGTATATTGGAGACAAAGTCAACCAGGAATNATTGGCCCACACCAAAGACACGCACTGAGTTGAAGGGGTTTTTGGGCATCTACTTCTATTACAAGAGGTTTGTCAAAGACTTTTCTCAACTTTGTGCACCTTTGACCGATTTGACCAAGAAGGGGGCCTTCACATGAAACCCATAAGAACAGACGACCTTTGAAAAAATGAAGAATCTAATAAGTACATGTTCGGTATTAGCACTTATGGATTTCACACAACCCTTCACAGTAGAGTGTGACGTGTCAAGGGTAGGCATTGGAGATGTACTTATGAAAAACAGGCATCCAATTGTTTATGAAATCCGAAAGTTGAGAGGTCTTGAGCTCCTCTATACCATCTATGAAAAAGAAATGCTAGCCATAATGCATGCATTGGCTAAGTTTAGGCAGTATTTAGTTGGAGAAAAATTTATTGTGAGGACAGATCACAATAGCCTCAAGTACTTCCTGGACCAGAAGGACTTGAATGAAAGGCAACAGAAGTGGGTGAGCAAGATACAGGCCTATGACTTCGACATAGAATTTTCAAAGAGAAGAATAACGTGGTACTAATGCTTTTTCTAGGAGACCATCGGTTTATGCCATGACCGATATTTCATTCGATTGGAAGGCCCACCTCTTGGTGGAGTATTCGAAGAATAGGTTTGCTTGTGAAATAATGGATGGACAGGTGGTAAATGAAAATTTTAGGATTATGGATGACATCATTTACTAAAAGGGATGAATTTTCTTGGTTCCCGAATCAGCCTTCAAGGCCAAGGTGTTATAGGCATTCCATGATTCACCAGTAGCAGGGCACCAAGGGATCATCAAGACATACAGACATGTACAAGAGAGGTTTTCTTGGAAGGTTCTAAAAGAAGATGTGATGAACCACATCGAGGACTGCAGCTCTTGCCAAGACAACAAAGATGAACACACTCACCCAGAAGGACTACTACAGCCACTTCCCATTCCAGAGTAGAGGTGGGAGATAATATCCATGGATATCATCACAGGGTTGCCCAAGGTACAGGGAAAGGACTACATTTTCGTAGTAGTGGACAGGTTGACGAAGTTTGCACACTTTTTTTCCATTGCCAGAGATTTTAGTGCAACACAGGTTGCGAACCTTTTCTTCAGGGAAGTTTTTAGATTGCATGGGTTTCCCAAAACCATAGTGAGTGACCGAGATAGCAAGTTCATGAGCACCTTTTGGAAGGAGCTCTTAAGACTGGTAGGTATGGCCTTGACACCTAGTACCATTTATCACCCACAGACGAATGGTCATACAGAGATAGTCAACAAATGGGTTGAAGGTTACCTCAGAAATTATGTGGCAAGACAGCAAAAGGCATGGGTCAAATGGATTTACTTGGGGGAATACTATTACAACACCACTCACCATATGTCCATCGGTATGCCTCCATTTAGGGCCTTATACAATTATGACCCTCTCTCCTTTGTAGAGATTTCTTTCAGTGACAACAGGGCTCCCATGGTTCAGGATTGGATTCAGCAGAGTTAGGACATCCTCATGGAATTGAAGGATCACCTATAGAGGGAATATAATTAACAGAAGGTATAGGTAGACATACACAGAGTTGATTGGACCTTTGAGGTCAGGGACTTGGCTTATTTTAGGCTTTGGTTGTACCAACAAGCATCAATCAAGAGAAGTGGGGTAGAAAAACTTCAGCCTCATTTCTTTGGCCCATACAGAGTCAGTAGGATGGTAGGGGTCGTAGCTTATGAGTTGGATCTACCTCAGGGCAGCAAAAAACATAATGTCTTTCATGTTTCGTGTTTGAAGAGGGCCATCGACAAGCACATCACTCCCATCAAGGAATTGCCACCCATGGATGAAGAAGGAAAGTTGGTACTGATACCAGAGGAGATAATGGAAGTCAGAGAGAGGAAGCTAAGAAAAAAGAGCATCAGATAATATTTCGTTAAGTGAAAGAACCTACCTGTGGAGGATGCTACGTGGGAAGGAGAACAGTTGATTCAGGAGACAGGTTCATAATTGCTTGTGCGCAAGCAATTTCTAGCAGGGGAGATTGTAATGTCCCCCACCTCTTGATGAAGAGGGTTTGAGAGATATAGTGGTCTATCTTTCCCCACTAGACTATAGTCTCAGGTATATTGGAGACAAAGTCAACCAGGAATTGTAATATTCTATAGTTAAGTTGACTTTGTGGAAAAAGGGTAACTCAAAGAAGAAATAGAAAGGATGAGTTAGGTTAAGAGTTAACCCTAAGGGTAAAACTAACTCAATCTAGGAATATATTGGAGCTATAAAGGAAAGGGAATGGCACACTCCTCATTCATTCTGGATTATTATCATTTTTTCATTGGAGCTCTTTAGCACAATCAGTTTTGAGGGTTTTGAGTCTAAAACCCTAGAGATCAACTCAGTGGTGAAAGATCCCACCTTCCTTGATCCAGGCTTGGTCCTGGAGGTGAAATAATCCTCCCACACCATTCTACGATGTTGCAGGTTGGTTCTACATGCATTCACCAGGTTAGGGTACAACCCAGGGGGGTTTCCGGCTAGGGGGTGCACCATATTTGAGGTTTTAGTTCGATCTGGAGGAAGGAGGAGGCATTTGGGAAATCTAGCACATGGGTTCTCTTCGGAGGGCCCCTAGCATCATTCCTGGTCTATTCCAGAGGATTTTATCCTTGCAGTTTATTTTTGTGAGATTGGCACGCATTAGGGAGGAAGAGGACATTCGACATAAAGGTATTTCCAGTGTTTGGAGGGTCAAATCTTCGTAGATTGGTTTGAGACTTCAGTATCATGGTAGCAGTGGCTCAATCTATTATTTGACAGATTTTGGTAGCATTTGGAGGTGTCTAGAGGGGGAAACGTACCCTCTTGACTTTATCAAACCAGGGAGGATGCAATCAAGCTTAGGGATTAGCCATTTGGAGGAGAAACATTACTCAGATTAGCTTGAGATTGATTCCAGCGGTTTCTAGCAGCTCAATCTACATTCTGAGCGAGTTTTGGAGGTTTTGGAGGTTAGGAGAGGGTGGGCCAAAATATTGAGGGTTTGGCAGCGTCCAGAGCAAGGTGCAACTCATCCAGTTGGGGAGGTTGTATTGATCATGGTCCTCTATCTTCAGTCAGATCTACTTGCTAGTGGCCTTTGGAGGCTCCAGTCTCTTCTCTTACAGCCTTTGGGAGGCATTCATCTTGTATTGTTCTTCTTATTGTATCGGCTAGAAGCCCATTTTGCTATTATTAGGGCTTTCTCCCAGATCTACAGTTATCTTTTATACGGGAACCCCGTACTATCTAAATAAAGGTCAGATCCGACATTTTGAATCTCTATTGGTGTTCTTATATCTTTGTATTTCTTATGATTGTATGCTTCATATCTATTGGTCTATCACATTGAATAATACATGCACATCTTAAGGATACACTTGCAAACACATGAACAACATAACAACAGTAAACAGTTAGTTTTTGAGAAAAAAAAATTGGCTCAGGAACATTACATTTTCCTTACTTATCTCTCCCTTTTTCTTGAAACAGACGGGCGAACAAAAACACTTTCTTATATCAAGGGGAAAAATAGATCATGCCCTCACATGAACTCTAGAAAACCGATCACACTCACTATCTATCTATTAAGGGAGTGTTCCTTAGGTTCACACTTTTCTTTGGGTTTAATTCATTCAGATATAGTAGCCATCAAACCTGCAGAACCTATCTAGTGTTAACCAATTTTGAAAGTAGATCAAAGAGAAGAGATCGCCCCACTGAGAATTGTGATTATAGATGTTTTTTCAACCATACCAAACCTACCCTAGCATGGGGTCCTCCTAATAAGTAGTAATTTTGAGCATAATTACATATATAATTACTAACAACTTTGATGTGATGCCTAGGTAAGTCATCTTTAGGTAGGAAACGACTCTTAATATACATGCCTGCATTTATGGAGTTGTGATTTTGAATTCCTTACCTTATATGACTCTTAATCTACACATGACCAAGTTGAGCCTTAAAGTAGGTAGGCCACATCATGCTCCTTTTTTGGGTGAGAAATACTTCGTCACCCTCATTCTTCAGGTGAGCAATACTTCCTCAACCAAGATGGTTTTTCATCCGAACTGCTTACCCAATGCCTTCACTATTTCCCTCACTTTTTCTACTGATATTTCTTCCCAACCGATGGCTATGTATCTTTCCAAGCATGGGGTCATTATTTTTATTTTTAGCTATGGTGGTATCAATATCTAAGGTGTAACCTCTTCAATCCTCACTCTTGCATAGCTTGGCTTCGAGTGGGATTCCTCCTGTGATAGATCGAAAAATCTAGAGTCACTCAGGAGCAACCAAAAAAAATAGACTACAACTCATCCATGCACGTGCACCGTCCAAAGTGATCCCAATAATACATGAGAAAAATTAGGTATATCATAAGGTGCACACCCTATGTTATTCTTGTCACCCAAGGATCAAAGTAGCACTGAATGGAATATGCCTTAAATTGTGTACTCTTAAAGCAATTTGTGCTTAAATGTTCAATAACCATGATATACATAATAACCAGAGAGTGTTGAATGGAGATAGAATCCAAGGAACAATATTGGAATGTTAACCAAAGTGGGAGTGGCATCTGTCCAAATATATCATACGAATGGAACATGCGATCCAATAAGCAATACGTAGCCACCACAAATGTAATAACAGGATTCAGTGAATTGCAACATAGCCACCCTTTTACCTCGAGTAAAGGATGTTAATCGTTCCATATGGTGTATTCCAACACACCAATGCATAGAGAAAACAACAATATTATAATCAAGGTGACAAACTAGCAACAAGTAGAATCAGGTGCACGTAACCTTCGATGAGAATGAAACTATAGACCAATCGGATCCATACATGTTTTTCATTGAAGCAACACAGAGGCCATTTATCGATTGTTGGGTAATTCAACTCAGTCCCTTGCATACCAGTGCTTATGAATGAAATTGGGCATCCATTCCCTTGCTCATATTTCTGGGTGAGCACCGCTACAAATGAATCATCGGAAGCAAATGTATATATCGATAAGTCCTTACCAAAGTCCGAGATACTACTATGGTATCCTTCACTTTGTCAAAGGATTCTTTTTTAACAGAGGTCCAATGAAACCGGGCATCCTTCTTGATTATTTGTTGAAGATGTTTTACT
>SNQJ01S0041821.1:26206-38242 GCA_010110895.2 Picea sitchensis
TGTGGTTGGGTGGAGGGGGGTCCCTTGTCCCACAACACCAAATTGATGTGGTGGCTTGACCGTGACCTTAAAAATAGATTATTATTATTATTATATATTTATATATTTAAAGTTTTATTATATATAGTAACATGTTTTTTAGTTTAGTATAATATATACTATATAGTTAAGTGGTTGTAGCTTAATTGGTTGGGGTGGGGAGTTTTCTCCTCCCCACCCAGGTTCGAGTCTCATCTATGCGATATGTTGCTCTTTGTGAGCCAAATATTCTCGAAATATTTGACCCTCCTATGTTCTTCAAATTTCAAGAAAGATTATATTAATGTGATATTTAATCCAATGTATGAATTGTTCCTTGGATCCAAATTTAGAGAAGACTTTGAAGATGAAATAATGATTTATTAATGTAATATTTAATCAAATGTATATTTTTTTCTTGCATCCAAATTTAGAGAGGACTTTGAAGATGAAATAATGATTTACCGTGTTGAACACATTTTTCTTGTCTAATTTGTCTACTATATTGCATCATTAAGATTGTTTTCTTGAATAAATAGTTTCTTGAACCATTATAATATTTTATTCAATTAACATATCCTAGAAAAATTCCCCTTCTCTTCTGCTATGCCAAAAAAAAATTTAATTAATTCGATATTTTATGTTTTTAGTGTGAACTTTGTAAGTTACATTGCACAAGAAAACCAATGTAAATATGGAGAAGTTCACTAGATTATATTATTTTAGGATAAGAGCCAACAAATAGGGAATTTAACCCCTATCTCCCTTATATTATACTTTATTCAACAACTTTTGTGAGCTCTTTCTTTAAGAGATCGAATTTAACCCCTATCTCCCTTATATTATACTTTATTCAACAACTTTTGTGAGCTCTTTCTTTAAGAGATCCCTAAAGAGATAGAATTGTGTAGAAAATCCATCATACCCAATGGATTTATTAAGATGGAGGGAGAAAACAACCTCTTTTACCTCTTCCCCAATGTCTCACTTTATCATATTTACGTTTTCATGCTTTTGGAAGTGTGACAATATAACTCTTTATTTATCCATGCTTGGGTCACTCACCAATTATTTAAAATTATCATGAGGCAAGGCTTGAGTTCTCCTTAAAATTAGAGATGATTGTTCCATTTAATTTCAAAGAGGTGAATTGTGATCCTCCTTTTGTTTTCCAACTTACGAGATAATTTCATAATTCAATCCTCCAACTTGAGATAGGTGCTTCTAGATTCTAGCCTACAATCTCCCTCTTTGTTAAAAGATGTTGTATACAACAAAAATTTCATCCTTCCTATCTTCATGCAATATTTATTCTGTGTAGTCTATTTCGAGATGTGTTTCTTCCAACTTTGTTTCAAACTATTTTCTTGAAATTATTAAATCAAAGATGTGGTATTTAATTATTAAATCAAAGATGTGGTATTTAATGTAGGGTTTGATGTCATATTTAATTTTCTTAATTTCAAATTCCCATTTAAAAGAAGAGGACCTATAAATGCAAAGAGGAGGGCAACAAGATTCCATCATTGTTTAATGGAATCATTCCATTTCAATATAAACATGATTGAATCTAAAAGGGATAGGCCCCATTGAATGTAGAGATTTAATGGATAAGGTTATAAGCCTATGATCAAAAGAGGATGAAGGAATGATGGAAGAGGAAATTCTAATGTCTAATTGAAGGAGAGATTCTTGAACAAGAAACTTATCTAACCTTTCTACTATAAATCATAAGCCATGCTTTATTCATTCAAGTAAATTTTTTTTCTTTTGGCTTAATGTCCACAAAGTCCCAGTGATGCATAATGTCTTCTACATACTCCCCACAAGGGTAAAAGACTAATGATCATCCTTTCTTCTCCTTTTGATGAAGAATCAGATTGAAATCCCCTACAATTATCTCGTTGGATGTGGGAGATAATGTGAGATTTATTGTAGGCAAATCCAGCATTTCCCTTTTCCCCTATAATTGTTTGGAGCTTACACATGTGAAACTTGGAGTGCATGCCTCAAAATAGTTATAAAATATCTAGATATTGTATAACTATTTATAGAGAATTGAGTTGGGTTTCATATAACAACAATCCCTCAATATAAAACCTCTTGATTTAGTGATTGTTGCTTCAATTATTCTCGACATGTTATTGTTAATTTTCTCAAAACTTTCTATACCAAGGTTAGTTTCCTAGAGGAGGACTATTGCTAGTCTCTCCTACCTTATTAACACTTCAGATATTTTAATATTTTTGGGTTAACAAGGCCCCTGCAAATCCATAATATAACCCAATCTCATGGATTAGGAAGTTTATACTTCTTACATGACTAAAAGGCTTTATCTCATAGTCATCTTCTTTCCCAAGGCCTTATTCTTTTCTACTTGCAATTCCCTTTCTTTCTTTTTGTACTTTTAACATAGTATTTTGGGTTAATTGGCATATTTCTTCTGGAAGAGGAGAGGCCATTCTTTATCTACATCATGAATAGGGAATAGTAGAGAGGAGGAATATCCTAGCCCTTTGACCCTTCTTCTTGAATTGGCTTTTCTAGCTATTTTTTTATAGTTTACTGCCTCCTTTTTAGGGGTTTTCATTTTCAGAGGGGATTTTCCCATCTTCTTTATCTAATGTTTTCCCTTTGAGACCCTATTTCTTCACTTTGATATATAAATGCACTTTTATCTAAGTCCTTATGTGGCTTGTACTCCTTTGAAGCGTTACACATGTTTTGATTATCTACCTTTCCTTCGATGGGTTTTGCTTCTATGATTTCTTATGTTTTGTGACTTTTTTAAAACCATGTTCTTCTTCTAGCCATGATAGATCATATTGAAGGTTGGTTGGTTTCTTCTTTGAGCAATCCTCAGAAAAATTCTTATACTCATGACAAACTTTACATTTAAATGGAAATCTGCTTGTAGTGCAATTTTGGAACAATGTGTATCAAGTATCTTATTTATATTTCTATCATTTCTCTAAGACCCTTTTCCATATTCACCTCCAAACAAATGTGGGAACATGAATGAATCCCATATTTCACCTTTTATTTATCTATATATCTTCCAAGGAGATTTTTTATTTATTTCATAGTTCCTTCATCTCTTCAAGTTATGGGGAGAAAAGGGGTTCTAATCCATTTTTTTCCAAGTTATAAATCCTGGGGAAAATCCCCAAACACTTCCCCTCATTTTGAGGATGGTGCCTAGGGTAAACCATAGAATATTTAGGGCACAAAGCTTGTCGACAACGGGGCTCAAAGCCATTACAAAAATATACGCATTCTGAGCTCAACGTGTCACTTACGGGAATTGAACTTGAGTGGGGAGGATAAAAATCATTCCTCCTAACCATCCGAGCTACACCCAATTGATAACTTTAATCCATACTAGGAAAATTGTATGAATTACATCCTCCAAGTCGAAAGCAAGAGACCAATGATTAATATAGAGTCTATGAGATCCAAGGAACCAAAAGTCTCTTCTAAATATTTTATCTTCTTCAACTTTAAACTTAAAGAGGAAGGAGAAGAATCCTTTTCCACAATGTAATGATTTACTTTCCCTTACATAATCAAATTCTATTGGCATTGAATCCATGCTTCCATCATTTTCCCACTTGGTCGGGCACCATCGAAGTTTCCAATCCAAGCATTCTTAGGAAACAATAAGGTTTTGAACAAAGTGTTGGGTATGTGTTATATTCTTTGCACGAGTAGTAGTGTTTGTGTTGCGTCGGGCGTGCATGGGGGTTTGAGGGAAACATGTCACATTTTTGCCTCGTTTTTTGTGTTGCCTCGATTTTTGTGTCCATTGTTGGGCGATTTTTCGACACATGGTTTTTTGCCAATGGTTTTCTATTTCCGGTTAAGGAATTAGGGTTGTTGACTAATCCAGGTCATTGGGTTAGGGTTTTGGATGTCGTTGGCTCTTATATGTATATTGTATTGTAAACAATGTATCACTATGAATGAATATAGAATATGCTGGTATTCTCAGTTTGGGTTTCCAGGGGAAAAATCTATGTGTAATGTTTGTATTTACCATTGTATATTTTTTGTTCTTTTACTGAAAATATGTTTGCAGTAAATATTGTACAATGTTAAAATCTACACAAAGAAGTGTTGGGTTTGACATCCAACCTCAAAAAGCCTTACCTTCTTTTCACAAATATAGAGACAAAGCCACTTGTTTTAATATTATCCTTCTTCAAAGCTATGTTTGCTAACAACTTGAAAGTATTAAAAACTAACTTAAACAAAAGAATGAAAAAAAACATGATTAAAAAAAAAAAAAAAGGATGAAATCCATCTCATCCTTGCAATGGAGGGGAACCCATAATGAAATACAAAAACCCTAAACAAAAGAAACTTAATTAAGCAATATCTTGTTTTGTTTCTACCTCCCATGTAAATATATGATATTGTTAACCTCTAGTATATATAGGGGATACAAAGATAACTCAACGCCCTAATCCTTTAGTGTGTTTCTCACCTTCACCTCAATATATAGATTATTGATATTAAAATAATATAACCTCTCTTACATGTGTTATATTTTTGTTCTCCTAAACAAAAGTTATTATATTGCATGTGCAAGTATAACATATCAAATCATTTAAACACATAACTAAATCAATATATACAGTTTGAGTGGGTTTAATGGTTAAGAACATGTGTTTCCCCTTAAGAGGTCACAGGTTCAAATCCAGAGAGGGGTAGGGTATATATACCTTCGTAGACTTTACCAGTCAAATCGTTGGGCGGAGGGGGATCCCTTGTCCCACAAACAAGGGGGTCTCATACACCAATTTGATGTGTTGGCTTGGCCATGACCTTAAAAATAGATTATTATTATTATTAAAAAAAATACACATACCTTGAGACCTTGAAAATTTAATGCATAAGAAAAATCCCACTCCCCTTAATCGCAGTAAGGGCTTACTCCTCATTTTTCATGAGAAAGATCCCACTCCTCTTAATCACAATAATGACTTACTCCTCATTTTTCATGTAAAGTAAATTGGTATCACATAATTCCCTAAATCGATTAAAAGCCAAAATGTGATCCTATGAATACACGGCCATTACAATTTTTTTCTCATTATGATTCATCTTATCTAATTTTTCGTCCTCTAATAGTTAGTCCCTAACATATTGGTCCCATAGTGGGATCTCACCTACACATCTGTTCGTATTGTCTTTCCATGGTTTCTACTTAACAAGTAGATCCTTGACAACAAGTCCCCACAAGATCAACTCAAACATAACATTTAGGGACAAGGTGCCCAAAAGCAAGAATAATCTGTGATTGAAACCCATCAAATAAGTTATTTATAATTAAAATTCAAATATGATTTTTATTCTCTTTCTTGATTTGGAAAGTTCAGATTAATTATTTATAAAATTTAGCGACAAGGTGCCCACAAGTAGGAATAATATGTCATTGAAACCCATCAAACAAGTTAATTATAATTCAAATATTTTTTTATTTTTTTTTTTGGGAAAGTTTACATTAATTATTTATAAAATTGTGAAATAATTTATATTAAAAAAATAAATTTTAAATGTTTTATAATTTTATTTTAATCATAATTTTATAAAATTGAAAAAAGTTAAAAGGAAATTTGATATGGAAATTTATGGTGTTTAAAAGATTTTGAATTAAAATAAAAATAAATTTTTATTTTTTTTTCAAAGAAAAAAAGCGTAAATTTTATTAAAATATATATAATTTACATTTTGAAGAATCCATGTTGAGACATGTATTTAGTCTTTTTGGCCTTCAACCACATAAGCTCGAAAATTTTCAAAATACAAAGTCCACAAATACGGGCCCTTCAAATTGGGCATTTATGTACTAAAATCTGGAGCTAAAACCACCATGTCTTAATAGGATCAAGAAGTCTGCAAAAACTCATTAATAATTATCATAACATTAGATGTGTCGTCTGAAAAAAGGGAGACCCCTCCCAATAAGATGGTAGTCCTTCATCATTCCAAAAAAATTGCAATCGACTAAAATAGATCCACTGCCAGGAAAAAGAGGAGAAGCATGCTAGATATTGACCCCTGTCAGGCCATTCTGATCTATAAAAGGCCCGTAATAATGCTCGAAGCCCTGACCATCCTTGAACTCTAGGACATGCCACTACCCGAGAGCCATGAGAGTGCCTTCTTTAGATAAGGTGTCTACTATGACGTTCATTTCCATGTAAACATGTTGAAATGGCAGATTTGTAAATATGTTTGCAATTAAAAAGACTTCATCCAAGATTGTAGAGAGATTAATGTTATGACACAGTTGAGTTTTCTGCAACCAATTGATGACCACCATTGAGTCACCAAAAATGTGAAGGTTTGATATCCCTTTTTCCCCAACAAAGGTGAGCAAAATATTTAGATCCATGAGTTCCGCATAATTATTTGTACCCTGCCCCAGTCCCCACTTTAGTTTAAAGAAATGTGATGGTGATATATAAAGGACTGCCCCACCGACACATCGGACTCCATTGTCTTGAGAAGCACCATCAAAAAAATCCCAAGGTATTGAGAAAATTATTTTTTCCTCCACCACCTACATGGGAGGGGGAGTATCTTTCTCCTAAGGAAAATGTGCAAGTATTGCTATACTTTGGGTTGTGATTATGTCAGGTAGAGAAACCTTTTCCTTGAAAATGGAAGAATTTTGAGCAATTCAGATGCCCCAATGAATAAGAAGAGGTATTTCCTTAATATTTTTATTTATGTGGTCCTCTAACCAAGATCTCCATGCCTCTTCAATGGAAGGTCCTTTCCAGGAGCATGATTGACCCAAAGTAGATGAAGCGTCTCTCCAAGTTTGAATTGTAAATGGGAAACCTAAGAAAAGGTCTGTGGATGTTTCCTCATCCCCCTTGGATAGGGAGCACCAGCTTGGTCCTTCCACTCCTCTAAGTTTCATTCTATCCCATGTAGCTAACTTTTTCCTGATTAGGAACCACATGAATGAGCATGCCTTGAGAGGGCATTTGGATTTCCAGATCCCTTTCCACCACTAGTCGGGATATTATGTTGACCATTAAGAAAGAATAGCCCACTTTTGGGGGATAGACACCAAAGGGGTTGTGTTTCCAAACTAATTCATCTTCTTGGTCTTTAATTATGATATGGCCTAGCTTGAGAGACATGATGTAGGCATTCCAAGTTTTTGAATGATGATCACTCAGATCCATAGCATGAGCATCTTTCCAACCCTAACTCCAAAGTGTAGTTTGTTTCTTGTCTACAATCTGGTTTAGATGGAAGATACCCCTCTCATGAAAACGATCAATTAGATTCTAGGGAAGAATATGCAATCCATTGCTACCCGGCCACGGATCCCTACCAATCCTGAGAAAATTTCCTTTTCCCACCTTCCAAGCTAGCCCTTAACTGATTACAGGAAAATATTTGACGAGAGATTTCCACATGATGGAACCATTTTGGAAACTTCGGACCGACCTTCTTATCCAATCCACTACGGATTCCAGACTAATATATTTTTGGGTTCCTACCTTCGACCATAAATTTTTAGAGGATATCAGTCTCCATCATGTCTTGGCAGTAAGGGTAGTGGAGAAATTGTGGATATTCTTTAAACCCCAACCCCCCAAGAATTTTGGCAAGGTTAGAGAGTCCCATTTTACCCAAGGCATCACAAAACTCTCCTTCTGACCTCCCCATAGAAATTTGAAACACATATTCCTTATTTTTTCCATAGTTCCTTTTGGAATCCAATCCATTGAAAGCCAATAGGCTAGGATTTCCTCTAGAATAGATTTTACAAGGATCAACCTACCAGCTCTGGACAACCACATGAAGCTCCAAGATTTTAGCCTTTTTTCTAGCTTTGCAATTAACCAGGTCCAGTCTGATTTTGTGTAGAAATTTCGATTTACGTGATATCCCAGGTACTTTATCCATTCTTCAAGGGGATTTTCCACATAAGGAAAGAGGGCTTTGTAGAAAAGAACTTCTTCTAGATCCATAAGGTGAGTAGAGAGGGTAGATTTTGAGTTTTTTATTTGCATTCTAGTAGCCCTACTAAAAAGATCTAGAACGGTACTCATCTTTTCTGCATCCCCCCTTAACCCACTGCAGAATGTTAGTACATCAACAACAAACAACAGATGTGTGAGAGAAAGAAGGTGGGTAAGAGGTATACCAGTGAAAATTATGTTATTTTTTTCTTCAGATTAGGCCCTACTAAGACCTTCTGCCACTAGAAGAAAAAGGAGTTGGGATAGGGGGCATCCCTACCTTAGCCCTCTCTCTAAATTAAAGAAAGGTGAAGCTGCACCGTTTATGAGAACTGTGAAAGAAACTGAAGAGATGCAACTCATGACCCAATTGATAAAAGGGAGACCAAATTCCAGATGAATGAGAAATATTCTCAAGAAAATCCGACTGACTCGGTCATAGGCCTTGGAGAGATCTATCTTTAGCATTTCTCCTTTTAGATTATGAGTCTTAATGTTGTGCATGGATTCTTGGGCTACTCCTATTTCTTCATGGATCTGTCTACCTTCCAGGAAACCAAACTGTTCTTGGGAAATATATTTTGAGAGAATCCCATTAATTCTTTTGCTGATGATTTTTGAAATTATTTTATAAATACAGTTACACAGAGAAATGGGTATATATTCGTCCAAGCTTTCAAGATCATCCTGCTTTGGGATTAAAGTAATAAACTTAGCATTTAAAGGAGGGTGGACAAACCCATTTTCTCTTGAATCTTCTATCACTTTGAGAATATCTTGTCTAATGAGATCATATAAACCTACAAAGAAATCCATAGACCAGCCATTTGGTCCTAGGCTTTTATATTTTTGGAAGCTGTGTAAAAAATATTTTAATTCATCTTTCGTCACTGCTTCCATAAGATGTAAGTTATCCTCGTCTTTTACAAAGAGGGGAAAGTAAAATTCCATCTGTATTACAGCGTCTAGTGACACCCTTATGTCTATTGAGAATAAATATTTGAAATGTTGAGAACCAAGCCTTGCCAAATCTTCAAAGGAGGATAGATTCCTACTTGTATGATCTTTGAGACCCCAGATTGTGTTTGCCAATTTCCTGTCGTTTGCCTAAGCTTGGAAAAATTTTGTATTCTCATCCTCACTATGTAACCAAAGCACCCTACTTTGTTTCCTCCATTCTTCTTCCCTGGCTTGAAGAATCTCTCTTCTTTAATTTTCCAGAGACAAGAGGGCCTCTTTTTCTGCTGGAGTGGAAAATCCTCCTTTATCAGAGTCATAGAGGGATTGAAGAGTTGCTTCCATATTGATTATGTCATGTTCTAACTGTTTCTTTTTCATTTTAGCCCAATCTTTTGTAGCAATTTTCAGGGCTTAAGTTCCTTGCAAATTGAATTGTTTCCCTCTCCTCTTGTCCAATTGGAGTCCAGACTTCCTTTACTAGATTTATAAATCTTTCATCTTTTAACCANGTTTCTTTTTCATTTTAGCCCAATCTTTTGTAGCAATTTTCAGGGCTTAAGTTCCTTGCAAATTGAATTGTTTCCCTCTCCTCTTGTCCAATTGGAGTCCAGACTTCCTTTACTAGATTTATAAATCTTTCATCTTTTAACCAAGCAGAGTTTAAATTTGAAAGGACTTGTTGGTTTTCGGGGGGGGTTGTTATTTATATAAATATTGGATAGTGGTATAAATATCAAGAAACGACGTAGTCTCTTTTCTATATGATCTTCTCCCAAACACCTATTTCTCCAGGTGGGACCAAGCTTTATGGGCGCTATGTCAATTATCCCTTCTTCCCCCAGCTTATGCAAGAATACATATGATAGAGAGTCGTCATGGGCCCTTTTCCCCCAAGATTCAACCGCCCCTATTGAGAAATTAAGGTCGCCTCCTAGAATGAGAAGACTATCTTTTAAGAAATATTTTCCTAGGAGGGAATTCCAAAATTGGGGACGGTCCTGAGAGGGTCCATAAATGTTTAAAATTGTAAACTATTTCCCCAAGTCTTCAAAAAAAATAGACATACCTTGGCTCGAGTTGAAACCCAAAGAATTTTCAAGCTTAATGGATTTTGGGTTCCACCCCATTAACAGACCCCCTGAGTGGCCAAAAGCATCAAGGCCAAAGAAAGACCAACGCTTAAGGAGATTTTCCAAAAGAGAAACAATCAAAGACGCTTCCCCAAGGGTTTCTTGAAGCATTACAATATCAGGTTGTGTAAGCTCCAACAACCTTTGGACGGTGACACACTTGGAGGGGCTTGCCAACCCCCGACAATTTAAGGAGAGGAATTTCATTTGGAAACCCCTTCTGGGGGTGGCAATGCTCTAAGTTCCCCGGTGATGGAGAGTTGTCTTCATGCCACCACATCAATGGTCACTCGAGATTGTTCTTTGGAGAGAAAATATTTTCTACCCCTCCCTTTGTTGTTAATCCCCAATTGAGGGTTTATTCCCAAAACTAGGTGTGGGGATTTTGTACACCCAGAGGTCGGGACCGATCTGTATATCAATTGGTAACAAA
The DNA here is from genome assembly GCA_010110895.2 of Picea sitchensis. NCBI lineage: Eukaryota > Viridiplantae > Streptophyta > Pinopsida > Pinales > Pinaceae > Picea > Picea sitchensis. Next base: position 36,739 of record SNQJ01S0041821.1, read on the forward strand.
TGGTCTCTTCATCTGACAATAAAGAGGAGTCTTGAATTTGTGACAGGGTGGGAATCCGAGGAGGGGACGGGACTTGAGCGAAAGAAAGACAAGAAAGAGGGGGCCATAGGGAAAAGGATGAAGGTTTTGAGAGTGTGCAGGGGAGGGGAGGGAGGTTTTTTAACATATTTAAGCCAACAAGATTTTGAGGGAAAGGCTTTAAATAAATAAAATTTATAGAGAAAGGATAAATAGGGGGCATACCCATATGATTCTCGATTCCTTTTTTAATCTGGATGTCTAGGGGAGGAGGATGAGCTTCCTAGCCATGTCTCTTCCCCTCGGCCTTGTTCAAATCAGACTTTGATTCCCTTGTCCCATGTTGATCCAAGTTCGTTGCCTTTCTCGCAAAGACCTCTCTCGGAGACTGCATCGGGGCTCTCGACTAAAGTGGAGGCGACGTCGCAACCTGTCCTGGACGGAAGGAAGTGTTTGTCCTTAGCCTGGATCTCTGCAAAATGGGGACTCTACGCTTCATCGGGAGGGAGCAATCTACAACTCTATGTTCGTGTTTATGGCATATATGGAATTTTAAGGGAATGACATTGTAGTCAAGAGTCTGTCTGAATAATAATCCTCCACGAGTAAGTTCCAAAGTATATGGAAGGCCTTTCCTAAGATTTAGGGATACTAAAATATGAGCCACCGACATTTTTCATGTGGACGTGAAGGACATATCTGCATTCATGAAAGTACCTAGAGTGTTGCCAATTTTCTCAAAGCATTTCCAAATCCAGCATTCTCGTGGCAACCCTGGCAGTAGCACCCATATCGAAATCTCATCAATACTCTCACGGTTGGCATTGAAGAAGGGAGTCCACTTCTTTAAAAACAAATGAGTCAAATATAGGCACCATGGGTCTCTCAGAATCATGCTTGCGTCCTCTGCTTTCTGGAATTTGAACAAAAACCACCCTTTTGCAAGAGTATGGAAGGTCGGTAAGGATGTCCCCAAATAACCCCAAGAAGAGGAGACCCAATCCTTTAGGTGGTCTATTCCAATATGACAACCATTTGCTCGATCGACCACTGCCTTCTTTGCAAGATCATGGATCTCTGGAAGCATGATTTCATCCCCAAGAGCCAAGGAATGCGTTCGGGGGACCAAAGTTACTCTCGGACAAGATTTATTTCGTTTCGAAACTAAGGATTCGCCTTCAAAGACCCCAGACACAAGTCGTCTAGGGTTTACCTTTTGGGTCTAGGGAGGGGGAGAGGAGCTAATAAGCTCTTCTGAGCTAACACCACAAGGGGAGGAAGGGATGGCCAGTAACTCATTTAGATCTAGAGAGAAAGAAAAATCAGGTTCTGAGAGAGTTGGGGGGGTGAAAAAAGGCTTTGACAAGGAATAGGGTTTACCAGACTGGGATGAGCCAAAAAATCTTGAAAACTCTCCAAGTTCCCAGAAGGATGAATCTAGCCAAGAGACTGAAAATTTGTTCCCCTTCGAACCCTAAGGAAAAAC
>SNQJ01S0041821.1:47594-96112 GCA_010110895.2 Picea sitchensis
GATCTTCACCCATGGTGACAGCTAGGAGATAATCATCAACAAATTTCTATTTTTAGCAGATGTGGGACACCTATCCTCTTAGGTGTCGAGCCCTTTTCAAGCTAGTTATCTCCATTCTATTTTTAGAAGATTATTTCCATAAATGAAAGTATCTTTGATATTCCAAGGAAGGAGAGAATCAATATTTTGAGGAAATCAATCCGAAGTTCAATGGGTAATCTTGAGTATTGTTCAATATTTCAAGACAGAGGTGGCAGTCATACCCAACTTTTCTAGGAGAAAAAACAACAAGAAAAAGGCACCTGGCAAAAGTAATTTCCAGTTGGCAATTAGATCCACTTTTCATGCAAATTTCAATCAGTGGAAGATAATAAAAGGACACATAAGGCATAAAACCCTCAGATAACAAGGAAGTAGTTCATCTTTTGACTCCAACAAACTCCAACAATTCGAGTTTTTAACAATTGTATTGTTTTAGTATTTGTTTGTCATGATTTTATGGGAGTTTTATTTTGCCAACAAAGCAAATACAGTAGGGGTATTGTTTTATTATAAAAGACAATATTTTTGTTGCAATGAGGGATTCAGTTGTAAAATACCCGAGAGGGCTTAAAAAGCAGAAGAGGAATGTTTATTCAGTTTGTAAGCGTGAGGGGCATGGGTTGTAAACTATTATGTTATTTTATCAGATTCAGATAAGTTATTTTATCAGATTTTGTCTTCATGTTTTCCTTTTCTATTCTTCTTCTCGTTTGATTGTAATTTTATTGGTTTCTAGATTCCTGAAGCAACAAAAGATCTGTTGTAAACTTTCCCATCTATCATTGTTTACTTTTCAAGCATTTCTTATTTCACTTTGCAGAGAGGATCTTTGCTTAGTGAATGTTCATATTTATGTCAATTATTTTATTCTTCCCTTTATCATCAAATAGATCCTTTGTCTGATAGGTAGTTTAAATGCCTTCAAGGAACATAGGGCTTATGCCTCCATTGCCCAATGGTCCATCACTGATCTGCAGTGACCTTTGTTATCTTTTTCTTACTCTATCTTGTTGATCCCTGATTTTAAACCTATTCAAAACAAATTCTATGTTACCAAGCTTACTCCCATTTGCAGTCTGGGAGTGACTCTTGGAGGCTAACATTTTGGCGTCGTTGTCGGGGACAGAAGTGAAGATATCTTCCTTAGGAGAACGACAATGAAGGGATCCAGTTTTAGATGGTGAACTGAAACTGGACACATTGTTCTAAGTGCTCATCTTTCACCATGGAAACTCCATTGTTCATAAAACTATTGACAACTCCACTGGTTTGAAATAGACAATATTTTAGCTCAGAGGTATACTTTCTGTGATTTTTCAAAGATAGTTGGTTTCCCTAATCCAGAGCCTAGTAGAGATGAATGGGAAAATAGTCTTCCTAAATTTCAAGGAGAGGAGTGGGAAGTACCAACTGAACATTTGTTGGATTTTCATGATTTTATTCATCGACTTCATATCGTGCATGAAGATGTTCAGATTAAGCTTTTCAGGTATTCATTAGAGGGGATTGCTCGTGATTGGTGTCGATCTCTTCCAATTGCAAGTATCAACTCTTTGACAGGTTTTCATGTAGCTTTCAATTCATTTTGTAAAGAGTATTTTTCAGCTGAACAACTTTTTGAAGAATGTTGAGTTGAGTTTTCTTTGCTTCATAAAGATTATGCTAGTCACGAAAATCATATTTGTGATGAAGTATTTATTGTAGAAGAAAGTATTTACCATGAAGATCAAGAGGTGTTGAATGATATTCATTATGATAGCAATAAAATAGAAACATCTGGCATCATATCAGATGTATCTCTTGTTTTAAATGTTTATGAAGATCAACATGTCTCTTTTGAATATTCTGATGTCAAAGAGAAAGTGTATACATCAGCAAAAGAAAGTTATGGATCTGAGTTACATGCATATGATAAAGGGGAACATAAAGGATTAGATGAGAAATGGATGATGCTTGTTTCTCTGTAAGTTGTTGAGCAGCAACAAGTTTTGTACGAATTTCAAGATCCAGTTGCCACTTATATGGAGATGTTTTACAGTAATGAAGTTTCAGTTGTTGCCATCTTTAAGGCTATATTTTTGGATTGTAAGTATGATTTCCAAGTTCATGATTTACATGTTGCAGTCTGTATGTTTGTGATTTTACATAAAGTTGGAAGGAAAGATCAAGTTGTTAGTCAGATACTTGCATGGATTCATTGGAATCATGATCTTACTTGATCAAGAAGTGGCATACTTGATTAGAGTAGGAGTAGGGTGAATAAATCTCGGTTCTCGAGCATTTTGGTTTTCAGTGATTTAGTTTTTAGTTTGTGAATATTCTCGGTTTTTCAATAAGAAGTGGAGATGCTTTCAGGCATATGGGTTTTGTGGAAAGAAACCAATGGGTAAGGCCACTGGAACTGCTAGGTTCTTGGAGCCTCACAGGGAGGCCTCCATCCCAGTTGGAGCCAATGTTAGCGCTCAAAATCGCACCATTAAAATTTTGACTCCTTCGCCATTTTTGTCAAAATTCTCAGATTCTTAGCCGGGTCGCACAACCTCCAAACTTTTCCATCAATTCTTATAATCTATCACTGGTTATTTTTTCCCCAAACCCTATGGTCTTTGTCCTCTTGACCTGCAAATAAAATGTTGTAATTATTATCATAATCTGTTAAAGCTACACAATTTGTTAAATCCTCATATTCTCTTAAAGCCTCATTATGGAGATATGCCTATTAATGAATTTGCATTTGGTTTATTATCCCTTTTCTTTCATTTGAAATGTCAAAATTGGTCTTTTCTTTAATCTCTCGAGTCTAGGATCTTGAAAATAACAAAAATGGTTTTGATTTTATATATATATTTTATTGGGAAATAAAATCTCTTTTTGGCTATTGGTTTCTCGAGCTTATAATTTTGGGCAAAAAATTAAAACATTGGGGCCCACAGGCCCAATCTCTAAGTTAAGCACCGAGATTCAAAGTCCACAGTTGTCAAGCACCTGCCACAACACAACGTGGGTTAGCAACACACACAAGCCAAAGCCAGTGCACAAGCGCCAAACCAAGCCACCAAGGAGAGGTCCATAATGTGCTCAACATGTCGATAATGAATGGGACCGTTGGCGTATTTAAACACCATACATCCTCTCTGCACCGTCGATGTGGGATAATTCCCATGGGTTTAAAATATATGTATATAAAGGATCATTAACGCCAGATGCCAAGAAGGCCATTTATTGCCAGATATAAAGGATCTCGAACCATGAGGTCTGAGATGCCATACTCTATCCAAAGCTTGATGATCGGACATAAACCATCTACAACATCGAATATTCAAAGGAAAAGTGTGCAAGGTGTAGTGGATTACTGCCAAGCAATGCCAACGACTTCCAAAAAACTCAAAGTGTTGTCATGAGGATCCATTTTCAGATTTGGTTCAGGGTTTTTCAAAAGGAAAGGTTTCAAGAGATCGCTTGGAGAGGGAGGTTCCTCTACAAAAACTTTTGTTATTCTATCTAGAGTTCACAGTCTTGTTGTATACTACCTAAAGAAATTACAAGACAAAAAATGATATCATTAATGATGGTGTTTCGGGTTGTATTACTGGCCTTGCTCTCAAAATGTCAGGGTCACCACAAGCACTTATGCAGAGTTGTTTCACTTTTGATGTATTTTTCTTTTTAAGGAGTTTAACAAATGATAAGTTGCAATTGCACTTCCCCTTTCAAGTAGAAGGTCGTTGAAACATGCCCAACTAGTCCACTACAAGTATTCAAGGGTATTCCAAACAAATATGCTCAAACTAATGTAGTGTTTAGTCCAGATGAGAGGCTAATATATGCTAGGACCTCTATTGAAAAGGATGGAAATCTGGACGAGGTTTTCAGGATGAAGAAGGTGAAGTGATGAGGCCAAACTTGTGTAGGTTCATAGAGACTTGATTTGAGGCTATCTCTGAAGTCCTCTCTAGCAGAAGGAAATCAGAATTCGGTCTTCACCCATGGTGAAAACTAGGAGATAATCATCAACAAATTTCTATTTTTAGTAGATGTGGGACACATATCCTCTTAGGTGTCGAGCCCTTTTCAAGCTAGTTATCTTCATTCCATTTTTAGAAGATTATTTCCATAAATGAAGTTAGCTTTGATATTCCAAGGAAGGAGAGAATCAATATTTCAAGGAAATCAATTCAAAGTTCAATGGGTAAGCTCGAGTATTGTTCAATATTTCAAGACAGAGGTGGTCGTAATACCCAACTTTTCTAGGAGAAAAAACAGCAAGAAAAAGGCACATGGAAAAATCAATTTCTAGTTGGCAATTAGATCCACTTTTTCATGCAAATTTTAGCTAGTCAAAGATAATAAAATAGCACATAAGACATAAAACCCCCAGATAACAAGGAAGCAGTTCATCTTTTGACTCCAACAAACTCCAGCAATTCGGGTTTTTAACAATTGTGTTATTTTAGTATTTGTTTGTCATGATTTTATGGGAGTTTTATTTTGCCAACAAAGCAAATATAGTAGGGGTATTGTTTTATTATAAAAGACAATGTTTTTGTTGCAATGAGGGATTCAGTTGTAAAAGACCCGAGAGGGATTAAGAAGCAGAAGAGGATTGTCTATTCAGTTTGTAAGCCTGAGGGGCATGGGTTGTAAACTATTATGTTATTGAAGATTCAGATAAGTTATTTTATCATATTTTGTCTTCATGTTTTCCCTTTCTATTCTTCTTCCCGTTTGATTGTAATTTCATTGGTTTATGGATTCCTGAAGCAACAAAAGATCTTTTGTAAACTTGCCCATCTATCATTGTTTATTTTTCAAGCATTTCTTATTTCTCTTTGCAGAGAGGATATTTGCTTAGCTTATGTTCATCTTTATGTCAATTCTTTTATTCTTCCCTTTATCATCAAATAGATCCTTTGTCCGATAAGTAGCTTAAATGCCTTCAAGGAACAGAGTGCTTATGACTCCATTTCCCAATGGTCCTCATTGATCTGCAGTGACCTTTGTTATATTTTCCTTACTTTATCTTGTTGATCTATGATTTTAAACCTATTCAAAACAAATTCTGTGTTACCAAGCTTACTCCCATTTGCAGTCTGGGAGTGACTCTTGGAGGCTAACAAGCTGCAAATTCAAGTCTACTTCAATTGTGGAATCAATCATTGATCCCACAAAAGGTTTTGGAACTTCCTCCCAAACATCACTCTCCTCCATCGTGGCATCACTTCACACTTCTTCTACAAAATTGGAAGGCTCACCAATGGAAGAAGTCAATGCAACATGGTTGGAAAATATCTTAGGAGCAATAACTTCCCTAACTAAAGTTTTAGACACTCCTACATGATCCTATGCATATTGTAATGGTTAAGTAAGCCATATCTACTTTTTGGTAGGCTAAAGTAGATGGTAAGGAGGTATCCTTCACTTATCTAGATCTGAGTCTTCTTTTATTCCTAAATCATATATTGGAACAACAAATTTTTCACTTCCTTCATTCATTGAAGGAGATAACTGTGATCTTGAGGACTACACGCCCTCATCAAAATTCACATCTTTGCTCACTACTATCTTATGTTGCATTGGAATGTCGATCCGATAAGTCTTGGAAGTCTCCTTGTATCCACAAAATACCCTTGATACTTGAGGGTTCCAACTTAGTCATTTTTTCATTAGGAACATGAGTACGATCTAGACTACTAAAGACATGAAAAATGTGACACCTCAAGTTTCTATTCAGGAAATGCTTCCTTAAGTGTCATATCCTTCAATATCCTATGAGGACATCTATTCAAAATATACATTATTGTGTTACACACCTTCGCCCAAAGACACATGGGAAAATCCATGCCATGGGTCATGGCCTTAGCAGCCTCAACAATAGATATGTTCTTCATCTTTGCAACCCTATTTTGTTGTTGGTTATGTCACAATGTCAACTAGTCCCTCTTGATCCTTGCTTCCCTACAAAAAGAATCAACTTTGTGGAGTTATACTCACCTCTGTCATTTGAATGAAGCATTTTGATCTTCTTCACCATCTGATTTTCAACCAAGGCCTTGAACTCTATGAACTTATTGAACACTTCATCCTTAGTCTTTATAAAATAAATCCAAGTATTACATGAGGAATCATCAATGAAAGTAACATAATACAAATTACCTTTCAGATAAGAGGAAGACATAGGTCCACATACATCAAAATGGATCATCTTGAGAATCCCTCTCGATCTCTACTCACTACTTAGAAAAGCAACTTTGGTTTGCTTACCAAGTGCACACCCCTTGCATACTTCTTCCTTCTTGATATTGAAGTCCAACAATCCCTACACCATGTTGTTAAGAGAGGAAGCTCTCCATCGTGTAAGTGATCAAAGCACCCATGTCAAAGCTCACATAACTTGTCACTACTATGCACTAGTGCAAAATGCTTTGCTAGAATCTACTTGTAGCTAGAAAGAGCACCAAATTGAACCCCTTTGGACAAAACATGGGTTTGATCTCTATTTATGACCTTATGACAATCAAACTCAACTACACAATGTAGATCTATCACGCAAAAAGAGATTGAAAGAAGGTTCTTCATCAAACCAAGAACAAACAAAGTATCATTTAACTCAAGAACATCACATGAAGGTATCTAGAAAGAGATGGATTCCAATCCCTTCACGGGATAAGTGGCATCATCACCCAACTCCACTTGCATTCCTCCCTCTTGCTCAAAACTTCTTGAATATCTCCCTAATAAGTCATATGTCTCCATGCCCCACTTTCCACATACCATCTTACACTAAATACAATGTTGTTTGAAAGACAAGAGGCCATAGAGAAGGTAGTCTCAATGTTGGAACATGTGGTTCCATCATAAACCTCACCTTGTCAGTTAAGTTGGTCAACCAATTCTTTGGGTCAACGACCGACTAAATTGTTGGTTGACCATGTCCACTTAGGATCCCAGGTCCACGTTTTATGGACAAGTGCAATCGACTCCCTCCCGTGATTGTTGGTTTGGTCCATGATTAGAACCTATTCATAGACTATCCTTGTGATCGATCTATCATCAATATGGAGATCTATTTCCATTCTCATGGAGTGTGCTCGTGCTTCAATGAAACAGTGTCTTTAGACACCACCACTGCTCTTGGATATGTTCTCCTTTGTGGTTAATGCGTGTCCCAACAGCTTGGAATGTAATTCATCCAATCCAACTATAGTCTTGACACTTCTTAAAATATATTTCTGCTATTACGTGGCCTTCCCCTTATTCTTCTCTAGAAATTGGTTGGTATATGTCTTCTTTGTTAACACCTGAAACATTTCAAATGACTCAAATTCTTCTTACCTTGGTTTGAGGAACTTGACTCGTCTTTCTCACCCTTCCTAGGTATTCCTTTCTTACCTCCCTTCCTCATCCCCTCAACAAGTTCAAGGTCTTCTACTCTTTTCCCTTTGGATGAATTCATCTCTTGCCTTATCTCTTCTTATACAAAATTGTCACAAAGCTTCTCATTGTTGGACAACTTCTCACAATCACAAATACCCTGGAAAAATAGTTTCCATGATTTTGAAAACCCATCAATGCAATGGGCACCAACTCTTCATTTTCAACCTTTATGACCTTGTTGTAGTTAATTAATATTTCAACTCTATGACCTTCATCAAGTAACTAGCCACAATATATGTGTCACTCACGCGAATGGTGGAGAGCCTATTTCTTAGGTACATTTTGTGAGAAATGTTCGCACTCTAATATAAAATATCAAAGCATCAAACCTCTCGTTAGACATATTCTCTTCTACAATGTGAGGGATCAAATAGTCCTTCACTAAATCAAGAATGATTCACTTTTCCTCGGACTCCTTCTTGTAACCAACCAACTAAGAGGGATCGATTGGAACAATAACCTTGTTTTGAACAGACACCTAAATCTCAACCTCCTGCAACAACATATTCAATCTACACTTCCAAGGTGTAAAGTTGGAAGCACCTTCTAACCTACCACACTTTCAAATACTTGGATTAGTCATCCCTACACACCTCAATCAACAAATCAAGTAGATAGGTCACCTATCCCAAGTGAAATCACCACTCCAATACCTAGATCAAGTAGGGCATCAACCCAACAAACCCTTCCATGGTACAAGTTCTTATCCCAAGCACAAATTGACTTCAACTAATGAAGTCAAGGTTTCATACCCATTGAAATATCCAACTCCCTCCAAACAAGAGACTAATTTCAACATAACAAGCTCTAATTCCACGTAGAATTTTTTAGAACAAGGAAATATTTCACCAAGAAATATGTACTTCAATTAAGAAATTTTCACCTCACATTGATGAGGTCATAGGTTTATCACACATAACTTTTAGCCTTAGAGATGAATTAAAATATTTAGATATACACCTGCAAATGTTTCAAATTTACACACCGCTAGTCTAGGCAAGTTCAAGTAGATAAACACTACAAAATAATTCAACACTAGATCAATGCAACAACCCTTAGGGCATGATCTAATCAAGTATGCAAAACTCCAAATTACATTCATTAACAACACAAGTGTAACAACACATTTTAGCTCGGAAGTTGCATCTAGGGAATGTCAATTCATTCAACATTTTAGCCTTGTTGTCACAATAAATCAACATATCAAAACAACCATGAAACTTGTTCAAAACATATGAAAATCAAATCTGCAATAAGATAATTTAGGACATCAATGGTACAATTATGTATTAACATAATATGAAGATAAAGTACAATAACTTAGCTATGCCAAAGCTAGGACATCAAGTCTTTCCTCTTTATCCCAAGAAAGGACTTGTATGTAGTTTCTTAAACCTAGCTAGGGCATCCACAATTACTGCAAACTCTAACCAACAACAACAACACCTAGCAAGGGATCTAACCAGGCTATACTAGCATCTCCAAGAGCTCAACAAAAAACTAGCATCACACCAACTATCCAACCCTTAGATCCACACTTACATCTCATGAGTTTTTCTCTTCAGTTGCATCACACAAGCCAAGGAACCCTAGCACATGCCTCTCACAAGTAATATCCTTGTTACAAGAGTAAATAATTGTTCTTCCAAGATCCTCCAATAGCTAGTAGCATCACACCAACTATCACATCTCTCAGACACAATACAAGCCATAACAAAAACATTTTGATCCTCCCTTTATATAGACTAAGGTGAGGGAGGCAACAATAAAATATGGATCAAGTCCATAAGTAAACTCTAAGCTAAGTTGACAACAAAGCCCCAAGTGGAGCACTATACTAAGAATGAATTCCACATGGAACAATAGGGTTTGTACAACCTTTAAGGTGGTGCACCCTCCAAGTCCTTTTGTCCACGTGTTAAGTGCTCCTCTAAGCAAGATGGCACATCCTCCAACAATTGCTCCTCAACTCAAGCATTATCCTCGACGTGTGTGCAATGCGGCTCTAATGCTCCTAAAGCTCCATGCCCAACCACCAAGTGCATAACACTTTCCTCCAAGGTGGTTATTTCACATATGCTAAGTGTACATCATCATCAACAAGTGCACCTTGGTAGAAGATGACAAACCACCATATGTGCTAACTACCACATCTCAAAGTGCACCTCCCTAACATTAATCCCAAAGTAAACATACACCCACTAAGCTCTTTAAAAGCAAATCAACCAAAATAAAACGAAAGAGTTAGGAGACCATAAACCCTCAATCACATATGAAGCTCTCCCCTAACCAAATAAAAAAATTAATTAATTAATTAATTAAACTATAACAAAATTAATCCTTTTGTCACTAGATTAATCCATACTACCAATCTAATATTATACATTTTATATTTTAATATTTATTAATTTTAACCAAAAAAATTATACGTACATCACAAATATGACATGTTTTTCACTTAACTTAAAATCAAACGTATACGCGTGGGCCCTTTCCATCATGTAAGCCATAAACAAAATAAAACTTATACAAATTGCGTTTATTATTCCAATTGCATATATAGCATCCAACAACATTGATTAAAAAAAAACACTAAACCATCATAGATATAATTAGAAAATATTAATAAAGAAGGATTAGTAATTAATGTAATATTTCAGTTTTGAATTTTGAAATGGTATTGAATTAGATTATATAAAAATTGTAAATGCAAGTTTATGATGATGGAAGTTAACTCACATGAATTAAAATAAATGATCTTATATGTAAATGATGTAAATATGATTGTATGGTTCTTAGTGTGAAGCTTAATGCCAAGGTTTAACTCGTAATTGTTTAGTAATTGTTTAGACATGTAGGTGATGTAATTATATCTCCATGAGTCATGTGGTATAGGCTTGCCATGATGAAAATAAGATATTTAAATATTAATGTTGAAATACAATATATAATGGTCAAAGATGGGTGTGAAGAACATGAGAGGGATCATGATTATGTTAGAGTGGAAGAGGAAATGAGGCTTATGTAAAAGTAATTCTCTATTGTCAAGTGTCAACTTTTGAACTCATCTTATTTCCACCATGTACCATAAATGAAGCCATCCACCCCCATTGACTTCTAAACCCAATCATTGAATACATGTAGAGATTGATGGGGAAGTCTCATCATGTAATTATGGAAGTGTGGATTGAGTATAATCGCTATGGGTAAGTGTAAGAGTACTTAATTCCCCCTATCATAAGTGATGTCAACCATAATTCCATCAACTCTCTCATTGTTATTCATTCACACCACCATTCTCATATTCACGCTCTAGACTTCGCATGTCGTGTTCTCTTTTGCCAATAATAAACTAATCTAGAAATTAACCAAAATAGCATTAGGAAAAGAAAATTGTAGACCTAGAAGGAGAAATAGATGGTTGTAGGAGAGCATAAAGGTGAGGTAAAATAGGAATCATTCACCCACTATGTATTTCTGGCTCATTGGAAGCTTAAGAGCCAAGTGTTATTTTGCAGGCTATTCCCAAAGGCATTTGATGGATTAGACTCTTTTTTCCTACATTGAAGAGCACTTGAAGGGAAGAATATCCTTGAGGGACTACCAAGTAGAGAAAGGGAAGATCTTCCTTGTGTTGTGTAGGGTAGTGGAAGAGAGTGCCATGATTGTTTTATGGTTGGACGAGAAGCTTGAAATGCTCTATAATGACTAGATTGGCTAAGCATGAGTGCAATGGGTTGGGTTGAGTGAGCTAGAACCCTATAACTTTGTTCTTTTTTCCCAATGGCCTCATAGCCCACCTCGGGGGTGGTATTTATATCAAAAGCCTACAATTGAGTGGAAAATTTCTTGTACATAGCTACTTTCTTGGACTATCTTCTATTAACAAATAAATTTTCCATCCTTGCTTATGAATATGCAAATTAATCTTATTTTTATTATGGAAGTATATGAAATTGCATATTGTGTGCATATTAATTTATGATTAATTTTGAGTATACACACTTCAGTAGCATAAAATGTATTAATCTATGTGTATGTTATGTTGCATTTTATTTATTACACTTATGCATGTGTTTTAATTAATTTGGGCCTCTATGGCGGATCATCTCTATTGAAATTAAGGTGGATGGGTCTCTTAAGCTTGAGATTTGGATGCCCTATTTCATGGGCAGCCATCCATGAATGGATTTCCTGGATTGGGATACCACAATTAAGTTATGCCTTTGATGGCACAACTAGTATACAATTGAACTCTCTTATGAGAGTCATGTAGGATTAAACCACAATCCAAGACCTATTTGTGAGAAGGAAATACTACACTAGCAAATTGCAAAAGAGAGAGAGGGGAGAGAAAAATATAATCAATCTTCACACATAAGAGATTAATAAACCAACTCTAATCACAATGTATTAATCCTTGATAATGAGTACAATAAATAGGACTCTCCACATGAGTAATGAGCACTAGGTTGGGATTTCCATGTGCATGCTCAAGTAAAAAGTAACTTCTCCCAATAGAAACAATTAACTAAAGTAAAAAATATAGGTGTGAACTTAGTGAGAACTCTACATGAAGTCAACAAGCATTCCATAATAGAAAAAATCTCCTAGAATAAGACTAGAGTCCAAGAATGAAACTAAAGTCCTAACTGAGTGAGAATTTCTCAATTATGGAAAGTCACTAAATAAGTGAAGTGAGTTAAAGTATTAGATGAGTAATGTGCACTTCCCTAGGAGGCTAATATTCTTACTAAAGTGCGCTATAGGCTAATATTCTTACTAAAGTGCGCTCTATAGCCATGAAATAGGAAACATATCCTAGAATTAAGGAAATATGAATTATCTCCTAAAAAATAGGAATTTTCCTAATGGTGGCTAAAAATAGGAAATGGCCTAATGGTAGTTAAAAAATAGGAACTTTCCTAATGGTGATTTATGAGTCCATGGTTTTGGAAACCCATGGTATTTTTCCATGATATTAAATATAGGGATCCACCAGCTAAAAATAGGCCTGCTATAAATAGCAGTCCTCCTAAATAGTAGGAAAAATGGAAAAAAAAAATAGTATGTCACTAAGTATGTAGTTGAGCATGTACCCCAACAAGTCATCCATGTTTCCTAAGTCACAATAGAGAAATAATTTAGACAACGCAATCGATGGGGGAACTTATCAGAGCTACAAGAAGATTTTTTTATTAAATAAAACTTTTCCTTTAATTATTTAAAAAAATATCTATGAGACATTTTTATATTAAAAAATTAGGTCACAAACAACTACGACAATGATGAGTGTATAGTCTAGCAACTAGAAACAAACAAATGAACTAGTGAAAACTAACATTGGCATTGCCTTGGGGGCTTAAAACCCCAACATTGCATAGGCCTTGTTATCACACAATATGTACTTGCTCAAAGCCCAAGGCAAGTGGATGCAATATTGGTGTAACAAGGAGTGACCTATCACTGTCACCTTAATAGGAAACCCCTTTCTATTTAGGAGTATCTTACAGTACCCCAGGGGAGACATCCCCAGTGACCTGAGGGTTTGAGAAGGCTAAGGTAAAAGGTACAAGAAAGTCCCCCCTTCTCACAAGTCACTCAAGTTAAAGGTTCTTTGTGTCTTATAGAGATGAAGCAAAAAGGTAAATAAGGTGTACCTGCCCAGAACAAGACAACAAGTAGAAAAAGGTGGCAAATTTCAAGTACCAAATGTTGTTAGTGCTTCATAAGACCATGAACCTTTAAAAAAATAAGTAAGTTGATATAAAATTGCAGCAAAGTAATTATTTACAACAACAATGAGTATTTTGTAACAACCACTATAATTATGTCTTGAATTTGCTTGAAAAAGACAAGGAAATATAACTTTAAATTGGCAAAATGATAACTACTTGTCAAAAGAAAAATTGGCAATGTCTAATCAACTTTTAATGTCACTTTTGAGATAAATTTATTGTTTTTAGATGGTTGTAGCAATATTTTTCAACAACATCAAGTTAGTCAATGAGTTAGTCTAGTTTAAGGTTAGTAGAAGTTAGTAAAGGTTTCAAGGAAGATAGTTTGAGAGTTGTTTTGATCAATCAATCACTATAGTGGGTAAACTAGTGCCTTATGGGATAATGGAGTCTATAAGCGATGGTTTTCTCTTGGAAGAAATGACACAATGATTGTAGTTTCCTAAGGAGAAGAGATGGATGGAAGAGGTGTTATCTCTTCAAGGCCTCAAACATCCAAACCCTAAAGATGAATTTGCTAGAGTGTAAGCAATTTTAGGCTCTAGTAAACCTTCCTCCCTTAGACTATTAAAAGATATTAGAAGCAACAATTGACTAGGTAATAACCACTAAAGTACTAATATTTTAGGGCTCTAGAGGTTCACCTAGGTCAAGGTCTCCTTAGCAAGGTCTAGCAAATGAAGAGTAAAGGAGTAGCAAGTTAAGTCCTTTACCCCTAGGGTTTGTCAAGGAAGCAATTTCATAATCTTTAACATGAACACGCAAATATACCATAAACCATTCAAATAAAATGAAGAATTGCAGATTTACTTACTTCACCAAGAATAATCAAGCCATAAAACCCTAGAATTCCAAGTAACTTCACCAAGAAATGATCCAAGTTGTAAAATTTAGCCTCCAAGAGAAAGTGGGCCTAGAATTTCAGCCAATAAACCCCCAAAAGGGTGCAAATTTCATACCACACTACTTGTGTGATGAGATGATCCTAAAAAAATGAGAGTCTTTTCTCTTTATTTATATAGTTTCAATGCCCTTTAATTAAAATTAGGTCATAAAAAGGCCAACATAGCCAAATCACATCAAAAATCCATTTTTTACATAAATGAAATTAATCAAACCCTAATATCATCTCCAAGGGTGACGTCATTCCCTTCTAGTTAGACAATGGGCCCCTAAGGTAAACGTTAGGCCTCAAATGCAGAACGTTTGGCCTTCAAAGGCATTGAATGCTGCCACACGTGCCAACTAACACACAATTGCCCTCATAAATGCAAACCCTGACTAGATGACGTCTAGGGTCAAAATGATGATGTCATGGGCTCTCAGATCCACCCAGTGGAAACCCATCCTAAAGGGAGATAAACTTACTAGGGAATCATGTCACCCTCCCATGTATGAACAAGTTAAAGAGCATAATTTCCAAGCAAACATTATGAAATGAAGGAGAATTCAATGCAACATACTTAAGTGCTTCAATAACTAGAGTGACACATACCATGATACCCAGACTCATTACCTCGTGGAGCAAGACTTATTGTTCCTTCAAGACTAGGCTGGTGGGATGGATGTTGTTGTTGTTGATAGATGGGCTACACTGAAGAAAAGATGGGCCCTCCGGGGCCACGTTCAAGTCATCCAACTCTTGTCACTCCATGTCTAGGACCTGTGGGCCTCGAGACATGATCTCCTTAGTTATCCCTAGGATATGGGATAACATCTGGCTCCAACTCGGGGACATGTGCTCACTGTAGAGCGCATGAGAACCTCAACATCTATGGTATGGCATGTATCTTCTATATCTCAACAAAATGTATCAGTAATCTTCAAGGTGGTGATATCACCCCTTGCTCACATATGATATAATAAAATAAAGATAAGCATGCATATATACATAATGAAGAAATACAATATGAAAATGAAACTACAACTATACTAGCATGATATGCAGATGGTATATGCAATGGATGCAAATGCCTACCTAACTTACCTATACTTACATGTGAAGTCAAGTCTTTGCCCCATGATGGGGTTTACAGAGGTGTCCACTAACCAACAATGGACATTTTCTTCCTTCCAACGTGGATAGATAGTAGGCATTGTTTACTAACTTCATTCTAATTCTGAAAGGTCCAAGCCAAAATTGTGCATTCCCTTTAACATTAGTAGGCTCTCAATTCTTTGAGTCCCACATCCAGAATGTATCTCCCTCTTGATATTATTTTTCTTCAAACTTGGTTGTTTCTTTTATAACTCTAGTATATTGTTTTGAGGGAGGAGAGTGGGATTCAGCTGTAAGGACTTCTTGTTGGCTTGGTTTGATCAATATGTCATCATCCCCTTTATTTAGTAATTTGACAGTTCCAACTTCCTTGTCCTTGTATTTATCCAAGAGTTGTTGATACTCTTCCTTCTTTGGCCACTGTATCTCACCAAAATCTTCCTCTGAAGTGAAAGGCAAATCCTCCGGAGAAAATATAGCAAGGTTTTCCTTGATTGGCTCATGTGTCACACTAATCTCAACATTATTGTCAATTTATTGCACATGGGCCTTGGCCATTGGCATATTTGGAAGGTGCTCTATTGTCCCATTCTTCATTGGTACATTGATGTAAGTTATGTCCATCTCTAATGTACCTCCCAAGATTGCAGCAAACTTTCTAGTCAAAAGCATCCCCCATACATCAGGGACGTCCACCACCACAATATCCATATGGATTACTCTCTCGGGATATTTACCAAGGCGTACTTCAACATTCTCAACTACCCCATGAGTGGGTATGGCCCTGGATTCAAAATCACACACATTCCTATAAGGTCGTGTGGCCTTTAGGCCTAGTCTCTCCATGACTCTCAAAGACATCATATTAGCACCTGCTCCTAAATCAAGCATACAATTGCTAAGACATTTGTTATTCACTAGTAATGTCATGAAGAAGGGTGGGTGTCCATCATATTGAACCCTAAAATGGTCTGCTTGTAACATAATAGGAGGGTCCATTGGCTCATCTGATACTTTGAAAAAAAATTCAAACCTTTCTTTTACAGATGGAACCTTGATAACTTCCTTCAGCGGAATGGTCACGTGCATTTTGGCCAATGCACCTTCAAAGTCAAAATTCAAGTCAACCTTATTAGCTTTGGGAGGATTTTTAGGAAGAAGTATGTTCATAGGAAGAGGTCTAGGTTGTGAAGTTGTAGGTCCAGTAGAGAAAGGTTGGTTCATTCGCTTTTGTCTAGTATACACTTGAAATTCTTGTTTTTTCAACTTTTTTCTCGACTCTTGATCAAGATTATTTATCACCTCCATTCTAGCCTTCCTAGTTGCTTCCTTTATGCCTTCTTGATGTTCTTCAATTGCGATATTAAGGAAACATTGTGGGGCCTCAATAGTATAATCAATAATGCTTACTTGGTCATGTTCACCATTGTTTAGGGTATATTCATGCTCCCAATGTAAATCTCTACATTGCAAGCACCAAGGATTCTCCTCTACCATGTTTGTGGGGGATAAAGTATTAGGGATTTCTTTATCATTCTTTGGTTTGAAAACTTGACTCCCTCTTTGGAATTTCCCTTTATAAGGAGGCCTAGGAGCTTGTTGTTGGGCTCTTTCTAAGTTGACAATCCTATTCATCATTAATTCTTGGGTTTTGACCATGCCATCTACAGTCAACTATAGCTTTTCCAAGCTAGTGCTAATATCTGAAGTAGATTCATCATTATTGACTACTTTGGGTTTAGCATCTATTTTGACTCTTAGGGCGGAGAAAGGTTCAACTTTGGATGATGATAGGTTATATTCAATACTTGTAGCCATCTCTTGATAGTCTTGGATTGTCTTAGGGGTTTTGTCTCTGAGGAGAAAACCTATTTGTCCTGTAAAGGATTTAGTGTAAAGAAAGAGAAGGAAATTGTCTGAAGGGTGATAGCTCATTGGGATTTGTTGTACCAACCTTTCAAATTTATCATGGAATTCCCTAACAGTTTCATTCTCAGCTTTCATGATGTTATTCAGCATTATTAGCAGCATGTTAGGGTCTTCCTTGACACTCCATCGTTTGAGGAACACTTCCTCTAATTTATCCATGGATGTAATACTAACATCAGGGAGATTGTTGTACCATCGTCTAACGCCATCATAGAGGGTAGCAGAGAAAAATTTCATAGCTAAATATTCAGCATCATCATTGATAGGATGAAGTTGAAAGAAGGCCCAGATATTTCTCATATGATCCTCAACGCTAACTACATCATTACCAATGAACTTAGGTAGCCATTTCTCATACCTAGGGGGGATTTTCCCAGGGTATCCTAGAATGTTTTTCACGTCTAGCGGTTTGAAAAGCTTGGATGACCATTGTTTCTGGTTATTAGCTTGATTCAGATTAAGGGTCTGAGTTTGAGCGTTAGACATTATGTTTAAGGGAAGATTGCCTCCAAATAATGATTTTATTATAGGAGAGTCTCAGGGAGGTTTTCTTCTATAAGACTTGGGAGGATTGGTATACCTCCCTGAGCTTTGTGGAGTCGCCAAATAGTTTTCTTGAAACTATCAAAGGGATGAGGGGATCACCCTCAGTGGAGTCGCCAGGTAAGCTTTGTAAAATGAAGGCTTTGAGGGAAAGGCTTACCGAAAAAGTGTCGTTGAGGAATATTGACTCGGTGTTCCCCGAGAATGACGCCAAAATGTTATCACACAATTTGTACTTGCCCAAATCCCAAGGCAAGTGGATGCAAGATTGGCATAACATGGAGTGACCTATCATTGTCACCTTAATAGGAAACCCCTTTCTATTTAGGAGTATGTTACAGAACCCCAGGGGAGACGTCCCTAGTGACCTGAGGGTTTGAGAATGCTAAGGTAAAAGGTACAAGAAAGTTCCCCCCTCTCACAGGTCACTCAAGTTAAAGGTTCTTTGTGTCTTATAGAGATGAAGCAAAAAGGTAAATAAGGTGTACCTGCCCAGAACGAGACAACAAGTAGAAAAAGGTGGCAACTTCCAAGTACCAAATGATGTTAGTGCTTCATAAGACCATGAACCTTTAAAAAAATAAGTAAGTTGGTATAAAATTGCAGCAAAACAATTATTTACAACAATAATGAGTATTTTGTAACAACCACAACAATTATGCCTTGAATTTGTTTGAAAAAGACAAGGAAATATAACTTTAAATTGGAAAAATGATAACTACTTGACAAAATCAAAATTGGCAATGTCTAATTAGCTTTTAATGTCACTTTTGAGATAATTTTTTTGTTGTTAGATGGTTGTAGCAATATTTTGCAATAGCAGCAAGTTAGTCAACGAGCTAGTCTAGTTTAAGGTTAGTAGAAGTTAGTAAAGGTTTCAAGGAAGATAGTTTGAGAGTTGTTTTGATCAATCAATCACTATAGTGGGTAAACTAGTGCCTTATGGGATAGTGAAGTCTATAAGTGACAATTTTCTCTTGGAAGAAATGACACAATGATTGTAGTTTCCTAAGGAGAAGAGATGGATGGAAGAGGTGTTGGCTCTTCAAGGCCTCAAACATCCAAACCCTAAAGATGAATTTGCTAGAGTGTAAGCAATTTTAGGCTCTAACAAACCTTCCTCCCTTAGACTATTAAAATATATTAGAAGCAACAATTGACTAGGTAATAACCACTAAAGTGCTAATATTTCATGGCTCTAGAGGTTCACCTAGGTCAAGGTCTAGCAAATGAAGAGTAAAGAAGTAGCAAGTTAATTCCTTTACTCCTAGGGTTTGTCAAGCAAGCAATTTCATAATCTTTAACATGAACAAGCAAATTTACCATAAACCATTCAAATAAAATGAAGAATTGCATATTTACTTACTTCACCAAGAATAATGAATCCATAAAATCCTAAAATGCTAAGTAACTTCACCAAGAAATGATCCAAGTTGCAAAATTTAGCCTCCAAGAGAAAGTGCGCCTAGAATTTCAGCCAATAAACCCCAAAAAGGGTGCAAATTTCAGGGCACACTACTTGTGTGATGAGATGATCCTGAAAAAATGAAAGTCTTTTCTCTCTATTTATACAATTTCAATGGCCTTTAATTAAAATTAGGTCATAAAAAGGCCGACATGGGAAAATTACATCAAAAATCCAATTTTTACATAAATGAAATTAATCAACCTGTAATATCATCTCCAAGGGTGACGTCATGCCCTTCTAGGGTGACGTTAGGCCCCTAGGGTGGAACGTTAGGCCTTAAATGCAAAACTTTTGGCCTCCAAAGGCCATGAATATTGCCACACGTGCCAACTAGCACACAACTGCCCTCATAAATGCAAACCCTAACTAGATGACGTCTAAGGTCAAAATGATGACATCATGGGCTCTCAAGGGTCAACGTCCAGGTGGAAAGGAAAGACCCCCCTGGGTCTAGGTCTACCAGAGTGTCTCGGGGGCAACACCCTTATTTATTCTTGGTGCAAGCCTCTGGTGTCTCTCTACCCCTGGTTGGGGTCACATCATCCATCTGTGGGCTTTCAGCCCCATGGAGGTATGAGCTAATCATTCCCCCATATGTACATGTCCACCGGGCAAAGTCGTGCAACAACAATAAGTACGCCCTCCAGGGGTTCATAAGTCACAAGGATCATAGCAATGTCAATCACATATAATAGTCAAATTACTCAAACTAGTGCATCAAACCCCCCTTTACCCAAACAAATGCTCAAAGACATTATGTAGTTTAATAAGTCAGGTTTGGAGAAGGTCTCAGGGTGTCCTATTGGGCTAATCCTCTTTAAGTTTGGGGTATTTCCCATATGAGAGACAATATAGGTCATTTAAGTCTATGTGAGGTGACATGGGGAAGTGTTTGGGCATAGGGTACAGTGATAACAGGGAAATGTAGGTCTTACCTGTGGTTGCCTTTGTAGAGGGCGAGCTGCACCTTATCATGGATGCCATTGTTTCATATCCCATTCAATGCTTTTTATTCTCTATTTTTATTTCTTTTGATCTTTTTATTTCATGATTCAAGGGAAGAGTTGGGGGACACTGTCCTAGCTTGATGATCAAAGGTGACATCGTTAACCACAAGCATTTCACGAATTTGAGATGGTTGGCTCATGATGGTACCCCCTTTCTCTTGGCTATGCCACCAAGAGCCACTACCTTGGCTTGGTGACTAGATATATGGTAGTGTCATACCGCTACATGCCCATGGTCCTAATAGGCCGACTCATGATGAGACCTCCTGATCCAGATTTGGATCGAGGAGCTTGATGGGGCTCAGAAAGGCCTAAAAATCAAAGTTCTCAGAATGGCTTCAAAATGGATGTGCGTGTAGGCCTTGTTGATACAAACCCAACACAACTTGAATGAGCTCAAACTAACATCGTATGCTCCTGATATTGTGATTTGTTCATTTGGCCAAACAGGCAAAAAATGATGATTGTACAGTCCATACAGTGCCACGTGGCAGTTGACTGTACAGGCCGTACAACTGGCATGGCATGAACAGTTGGCGCTGATGTGGTAGGGTATGTACAACTGACGTGGCAGGCTTACTGGGCATACAAACTGATGACGTGGCAGGTATAGTTGGACCAATCCGGGACTGACACGTGTCACCCTTGCAGTGGTGACACATGGCACGTCCGTACAGATGATGTGGTAGGTACAGTGGCAGACACTCGGCAGACAGGTGGACCAATGGGCAGTTGACACATGTCATTGTTGTCGATAAATGGTGTGGTGCCACGTGGCCTAGACATGGGCTGCCACATGGCACCCATGGATTGGTTCGTTGGTTTGTGTAAAAGTGTTGGAGCGCGGTGGATTTTAACCCACGACCTCTTGTACAGGCTAATGCCTTAGGCAAGTCGGGCTAGCCAACCCACCTCATGGTGGTCCTTGTTATACTAGGGGCAAACATTATATTTATGTTTTCATTGTTGTATATACGGGCGGAGGTAAGGCCCCAGCCTCTGGTCACGACACTCTGCATTTAACCACATGTCTACACGTTGGTGTGATCCTTTACTCCATCTTTCGGTTCCACGATACCCCATACAACCCGACCCTGTATATCGTTTGTGGCACGAAAGTTAAGGTTAGCTCTGGTCGGTCGGGCTAGCCCGTCGACCAGGGGCGTAACCATTGGCTTAAATGGCAGTGGCTTAACCTATTAGTGTGTGTGGAGTAATAGCACGTGGCCACATGGCCCGGGGTATGAGACCATGCACCAAGTTAGCAAGGGGGGCCAATGCACAAACCTTTAGCGCCTAGCCACATGGAGGCTCACATATGACCAGGGGTGCAGAGATAAAGGGGTTGTGCCCAAATATGTGCATTTAGTGGGTTTTCAACTATACTATAGTGATTTTTCAATGATTTTAGTAGCAGATTTGGAGTTTTTTGGCCCCTTTTGGGGGATATTGGGCCCTTTTTGAGGCCAGATCTTGGGGGGAAGTTGGGAGATGGTTACCAACTTCAGATCTATATAATCCAAGCCATGGGAGGACATTCATAGAAGGTTTATGCTGAATATTTTCCAAGCCAAAGCCATTTTTATGCAGGGAAGTTGTTGAGGAGTGCACCTTTGCGGGCCATTTCTGGGAGTTGCGGTCATCCGATTTGAGTGTCGTTTCTTTTGTTGGGTTCTAGAGATCTGGTAGAACAAGACCAGATAAGTTTTGTAACCTTTTGGCACTGTTGTGATGTCATTTTAAATCTTCGAACATAAATAAGAAAGCCTCGCCCACTGAGACAAGGCCCGGAGACGTAGGCGAGATTGTCGAACTCCGTTATCACTTTGGTGTTCTATGGTTTGTTGTTCTTCTTGCTTTATTTCAGATCTGCATATGTGTATATGGATGTCATAATTCCTTTATAATTCTTCATCTTTCATTCAGCTTCCTAAATGGTTAATTAATACATGCATAATAACTCAACCATTGTCGTTTAAAAGATCTTTTCAGATCAAGTGGTATTAGAGCTAGTTGACGTTTGGATTTCAGTTTTGCATGTTAACCAGGGAAAAGATACATCGTGGTGAAGGCAATATTGTTGAAGAGAATCCATTGCTTGGATTGAGAAAGATAACTTCTCAAAGCGAGAGGATGGCATCGGAAGAGGGACTTTCTCAGAATGAGAAAGAGTTTAGAAAAACTTTCTTTGCTATGTCGGAGACGATGAAGGTTTTGTATGAGGATTACTTGGAACAGAAGAGATCAAATCTGGGTGAATATTCAAAGGGAAAAAGTGAATAAGGAGGGGATCCTCCTCAAATTCCTCCTTCACCTCCATCTTCACTTCCTTCTTATCCTTCTTCTTCAAGTTCAAGTTCTAAATCCAATGCAAAGAAACATGTCCATAAACATAAGAATGAAATGCCTTTATTGAAACTTGATGTTGAATTCAAATTACCCATGTATGATGGTGAAGTTAATGCAAAGAGACTTGAAAATTGGGTCAGACAGATGGAGGTTTATTGCAGTGTGTAATAGATCAAGGATGAGACAAATCAGATCAAGTTGGCATCCCTTAGACTTGCAGGCACAACACTCATTTGGTGGCAAAGCAAGTTGAAAAATGGCATGCAACAAGTGGGTAATGTATTTCCATCATGGAAAAGTTTTATTTCTGCACTTAGAAAGAAATTCTATCCTTTAGGTTATAAATAGAAAGCGTTAATTGAATGGCAAGATTTAAAACTAAGAAAAGGACAAACAGTCCAATAATACATAGATGGCTTTCGTAAAATGGAATTGATGTTAGATATTCCTTTACATACCCAAGAAACTCTTATGAAGTATATAGGAGGTTTACCTGCACATATTCAAAATATTGTATTCATGTTTGGACCAACTAATCTTGATGAGGTTTATGTTCAAGCAACATACATTAAAGCAGGGAAAACATGTGTTGGTGTATCAGGGGAATCGTCTTCAAGGAAAGAGGACAAAAGGAAGTGGCATGGCAAGAAGGCAAATGCAGTGACACGAAAGGAAGAGAATACCTCTTGCAAGAATTGCAAGAAAGAGGGGCATGATGAGGATCATTGTTGGCAATTTCATCCCGAGAAGAGACTGAAGTGGTTCAAGGAAAAGAAAGGGAGGCAAACAGTTGTAGCAACAACATGACCCACAGACCTGGGATCAGATTCAGGTGATGAATCTAAAGTCTCATTGGTTGGTATGACAGGTAAAATTGGTGAAGGATTTGATTGTAGAAGTAACTTGTTTCACATAAGGGTCATCATGAGGCACACCAAGGTTGACACATTGATAGATAGTGGATCTCAATCTAAATTAATTTTTGAGGAATTGCTTAAGCAATTGGGGTTAAAAACACAGATGCATCATAAGCCCTACACACTTAAATGGATAAGCAACAATCATCAATTGCACATAACAAAACAGTGCACACTAAACTTTGGAATTTCATCTACGTATGTGGACGAGGTAACATGTGATGTGGTGCCACTAAGTGAATGTGGAATGGTCTTAGGCAGTCCATACTTGTATGATCATAAAACAATCTTCTACAGGGAAAATAATCAATATCATTTAACCAAAGAAGGTCAAGAATATGTGGTTCATGCTCATCATGTAAAGGAAAATAAAACTCTTCAAACTATGGAACAATTAAGAAAGGCAGCTCAAGCAAGCAACACACCTATAATTGCTTCAAATCAAGTTATCGATCTTAAGCAAGAACATGAGATGATTGTAAAATGGAAAATCAATCACAGTTTGCTTCAAGATAAGCTAATGTCGTGCAAATATTACAAACATATCAACTCATTTGCAGTCACTATTTTGATGCTATCATTAGTAATGTTATCTACATGGATGATAGTGGCTTCAGTAAGATGTGACAGGGTTCAGATGGCTAACAATATGTTGCTAGTTATCATGATTGTTTTACAGTTGATCTTGATGAGACAGGTGCACAGGACAAAGTTCAAAGACAGGTAACAAGTCGGGTGGTCTATCCCGAGCTTGATGACCGGTCAGTAACCTTTTAGGGACCAAAAGGTCTTTAGTGGGGAGGTGTGATCCAAATTTGGATCCAAGAGCTTGATGGGGCTCAGAAAGGCCTAAAAATCAAAGTTCTCATAATGGCTTCAAAACGGTCATGTGCATAGGCCTCGTCGATACGAACCCAACGTAACTTGAACGGGATCAAACGGATGTCGTATGCTCCTGATATTGCGATCTGTTCATTTGGCCAAACAAGCAAAAAATGATGATTGTATGGTCCGTATAGTTCCACGTGGCAGCTGACTGTACAGGTCATACGACCATACAGTTGACGTGACAGGCACAGTTGCCACTAATGTGGCAGGATGACTGGGCGTACAAATTGATGATGTGGCAGGTACAATTGGACCAATCCGAGAGTGACACGTGTCACCCTTGTAGTGGTGACACGTGGCACGCATGTATGGATGATGTGGTAGACATGTGGTAGGTACAATGGTAGACACTCGACAGACAGGTGGACCAATGGGCTGTTGACACGTGTCATTGTTGTCATAAAATGGTGTGGTGCCACGTGGCCCAGACATGGGCTTCCACATGGCACCCATGGATTGGTTCGTTGGTTTGTGTAAAAGTGTTGGAGCATGGTTGATTTGAACCCACGACCTCTCGTACGGGCTAACGCCTTGGGCAGGTCGGGCTAGCCAGCTCGCCTCATGGTGGTGGTCCTTGTTATACCAGGGGCAACCATTATATTTATGTTTGGATTGTTGTATATACGGGCGGAGGTAAGGGTTGGGACCTAGCCCCAGCCCCTGGTCATGACACTCTGCATATAACCACGTGTCTACATGTTGGCGTGATCCTTTACTCTATCCTCCGGTTTTGCGATACCCCATACGACCCGACCATGTATATCGTTTGTGGTGCGGAAGTTAAGGTTAGCCCTAGTCGGTCGAGCTAGCCCACCGAACAGGGGTGTAACCATTGGCTTAAATGATGGGGGCTTAACCTATTAGTGCCCATGGAGTAATAGCCCGTGGCCACATGACCCGGGGCACGGGACCAGGCGCCAAGTTAGCAAGGGGGGACAACGCACAAACCTTGAGCGCCTGGCCACATGGAGGCTCACATATGACCAGGGGTGCAAAGATAAAGGGGTTGCGCCCAAATATGTGCATTTAGTGGGTTTTCAACTATACTATAGTGATTTTTCAATGATTTTAGCAGCAAATTTGGAGATTTTTGGCCCTTTTTGGGGGATATTAGGCCCTTTTTGAGGCCAAATATTGGGGGGAAGTTGGGAGATGGTTACCAACTTCAGATCTATATAAACCAGGCCTTCTTGAGGCCATGTGAGGACATTCAAAGCAGGGTTATGCTGAAGATTTGCCAAGCCAAAGCCATTTTTATGTAGGGACGTTGTTGAGGAGCGCACCTTTGCGGGCCATTTCTAGGAGCTTCGGTCATCCAATTTGAGTGTCGTTTCTTTTGTTGGGTTCTAGAGATCTAGTAGAACAAGACCAGATCAATTTTGTAACCTTTTGGAAATGTTGTGATGTCATTTTAAGGCTTCAAACAGAAATAAGAAAGCCTCACCCACTGAGACAAGGCCCAGAGACATAGGCGAGGTTGTCGAACTCCGTTATCACTTTGGTGTTCTATGGTTTGTTGTTCTTCTTGCTTTATTTTAGATCTGCATATGTGTATATGGATGTCATAATTCCTTTATAATTCTTCGTCTTTCATTCAACTTCCTAAATGGTTATTAATACATGCATAATAACTCAACCATTGTCGTTTAAAAGATCTTTTTGGATCACCTCCCATATCCAACTAGTACCTTGAGTTTTGATTTATCTTATGGGTTCCATTTTCTTACTGAGAAGTTTTTTACTACTTCTCGGGAATCCCTAGGTGAAGCATCTCAAAGGTTTCATTTTGGCTTTTAACTCTTTCCAGCTACTTTTACCCTTTGAGCCTTTAACCCCTTCTTCCCACAAGGCAAGGTACAACCCTTCCTAGCATGGAAAACCCAATGCCCGAACCAAGGTGGGGGAAAATGAGAGGAGTAAGGATGGAAAGTGGTAAGTATGGAGTGAATGGACGATGACCTTTCACAGACCCACCCAGTGGCAATCCCTCTTAAAGGGAGATCAACTTATTAGGGAATCATGTCACCCTCCCAAGTATGAACAAGTTAAAGATCATAATTTCCAAGCAAATGTTATGAAATGAAGGAGAATTCAATGCAACATACTTAAGTGCTTCAATAACTAGAGTGACACATGCCATGATACCCAGACTCATTACCTCGTGGAGCAAGACTTACTGCTACTTCAAGACTACGCCGGTGGGATGGATGTTGTTGTTGTTGATAGATGGGTTGCACTGAAGAAAAGATGGACCCTTCGGGGCCATGTTCAAGTCATCCGACGCTCGACACTCCATGTCTAGGACGCGTGGGCCTCGAGACATTATCTCCTTAGTTATCCTTAGGATAGGAGATAACATGCCCATAGGGATATTTAACAAAAACATCATAAAAGTAAATAAAGGCTCATTGGACAAGACTAAGATAAACATCAAGCAACCCTTGAGTGCTCATGTTAGATAAAGGATATTTGTCATTTAGATTTTGGCCCCACCCATAAACAATACACTGATTAGCAAAAGAGGCAAGTTCATGTCCATGATTGTCTTGTTCTAGTTGCTTCTCCATGGAATATGGATAACTCAAGCCCATGGAATTTTTAATTATC
Source organism: Picea sitchensis (assembly GCA_010110895.2). Classification (NCBI taxonomy): domain Eukaryota; kingdom Viridiplantae; phylum Streptophyta; class Pinopsida; order Pinales; family Pinaceae; genus Picea; species Picea sitchensis. The sequence goes on from SNQJ01S0041821.1 coordinate 74,516, forward strand.
AAGACTAGGGAGTGGTGGCCAATTGTGGCACTCATAGCTACAGTGTTATATACAATCACAAACTAGACAACCAATGTTATGACATAGTTGGTTTCTAAACATGTGGAAATGGATTGAACTACATACAGACTAAGCATCACGAGGGATCCGATTTATGTTGCAAGGAACCACCCTCCAATGTTCAAAAATTAACTTATGAATATGCCCTAGCTTGAGCTCCACCTTACTAGCTTGAACCTAGATTTGTGAGTGGATGTTTACACATATTAGTGCTCAAACAAACCAAGAAAACATGGAGTAATGTTGAATCTTTTATAAACAAAATCAATCTCAACAATTTTTTGGAAGAAGTGTTGTCTCATCATATTATTTATGATTGAATAGGTGTTGTCTCATCATATTATTTATGATTGAATAGGGGTGACATGTCCATGAGCCTAGTCATCTCTTCTTTCTAATTTACTAGCTTTCGCCACTACAAGGTCCATTCCTAGCCTAAATGTTGTTGCATTTTGTGGGAATTGTTATATTTGCTAACCAATTTGTGCTTGGCCCATCTCCTTATGTAAACAAATTGATATTTCTCTAGCAATTCAGTTGTTTTTTTGCCCAATCAGAGTAGCTTGATAATGGAGTAAGCTAATCTTAAACCCTTTTTCTAGGCACAAATTTAATAAAAATCCAACAAAAAATTCAAGCATGAGCTTAGTTCCACCACAATCCAAGTTTCATTTATGGTGTAACCATACTCTTAGGGTTTTTCCCATTTCAAAATCGACATAGATCAACAAAAATTTCAATCAAATTTCCATATCAACGAGAAATTTGACTTCTTGTACCCTTTGATTTTGACAACCAAAGGGAAGTTTGTTAGAAGATTAAGTGGCTTCACTCAATAAGTCTCGTGAGTAACTTCTCAATTTTTATTTGAGTTGCCTAAAATGTGGTCCAACCGTTAATCGGTAGGAGTTTTCCATCACTAGCCCTGATTCAATTCTCAAAGGGATGGTGCCTTTCACATCCAACTTAATAATCCTTAGAATGACACGTCTCGAGAATGATAATCCACTCACTCCAATTTTTTTGAAGCCTTAATCCTAGTAGATACAAATAAATTTCGATAAAAAGATAAAGAGAAAACTAAGTCCTAGACTCCACAAAAAAAATTGCTAAAAAAAACTTATAAATATCTTATTTAAAATATCAAATATCAATAATTAATTTCAAATCACTTTCAAAACTAACTTGTTTAAAACTAATGAAGAAGACTTCCTTAATACCTAAGAGAATAACTTCAAATTCTACTTTCTTATTATTTTTTATTTAAATATATATTTATATATAATAATGGATTTATAGTTAGAGGGTTTCAATCATGAATTAGCCATGAAATCTTTCTCTTTAAATAAAGGAAGGATGTTAGATATTTAATTTTCTTAAAATTTCATAAATACAAGATGTTAGATATTTAATTTTTTTTTTAAATTAAATTTCATAAATAAATAATAACTCTAAAAAATAAATAATATAAATAAACATAATTATATAATTCAAAAATAAAAATTATAAATATACACTTCACTTTTCCACAACCCACCATCCAAAGGTGAAAATGTGTACACCTTTATTTTAAAGGCCCATCATAATCAAATCCCCCATCACAAACAAAATCAAATCTACTTACAAGACCATATGTGACTCATCCTTTTCTTTTTCTCTTTGTTGCCCTTGATAAGCACTTCTTTCAATATTTCTGCCCTCCCATGCCTCCCATGATAACGCTATTAATACTTTTAGCACATGGACATGTGTTTCTTGGCCCATGCCATACGGCGTTATATAATTATAAATAGTTTTTATTTAATTACGCTACTGGTAGCTATTTGTCGATTTTTATTAAATGCCGAGTTTTAATAAATGCTTTCTAATTTAAAAAACACATTAAAATTAGTAAGTTTCACCCTTGGCCTTACGCCCTTCCTATAAAAGCCGATGCCCGCCATCGGCCTCCCTGAAGTGCGTTTTAGCTGTGGAGGAGGTTAAGTCGGATCAAACCCCCGACCTCTCGTCGACTTATTTTTTATAGAACAATAGCGGAAGAAAATTGAAGAATTCTCAGTGGAGTTATCGTCAATGGCTTGCCGTGCCGGATGGTCTGCGGGGGACTTCTTGTTATGATAGCCTTCAGACCCACAAGTTTTTTGATTTATTTATCCGGTCGGAATTTCAGAGATTCAACCCATCGGACTCGATCGCGGATGCATTGACCTGAAAATCCATTGCTGGTCTTCAAATTAAGGGCAGTTGTGTCGAATGTTCGAATTCGTAAAAAGGTCATGTAAATTCTTCATTTTCGGTTTTTTTTTGTTCTGTTTTCCTTCGTCGTTTTTTATTGAAGCCTTTGAATTTGGACTGTTGCGGGATGGGTTTTTCTATAAGTTGATGAATTTGGGAATTTGAAGGTTTTTCTTATATTTATATTGTGGATCTTTAGTTTTCACCCAGGCATTTTCTTTGCTTGGTGTTTTGGGGGTGTTTTCTTGATCCTTTTTCTCTTCTGAGTATATTTGATTCATGGGGTTTGTGTTAAAAATGCTTTTTAAAATTATTTGAGCCATCATTGATCAATTCATCTGAATTCATCTCAGGGAGGGTGACAGAGGGAATTGAGGGTTTTCAAATAAGCTTTTTGTGATTTCCATGGCTCGAGTCGTCATGCACACGGTTGAAAGTTGTTTGCTTGTTTTCATGTTTTGCCCTTCTTCGTCTGAGTAATGAATTTTCCTGTGGTCTCATGCCGTTGAAGAAGCTTAACAGAACCAACGTCTTCGTTTGATTCGCTGAAGATGTTAATCGCTGACATAAGGGTTTTAACTGTGATGTTTATTTACCGCAAACGCGAGTGATTTATCTTATTGCTGCTACTGGCATGCAACTTTAAGCAGCGTAACTTTTGTTAGAGGAGTATCTTTCTTTAGCCACATTGAGAACTTTGTTGCTTGATAAGCAGGAAGTTTGTCTGAGACCCGAGCTTAGCCAGCCCGAAATTAAAAAAGAGCTGCGTGTATCTGGGATTGCCTAGCAAACAGTTTAAGATTGGAAGCAAACAGTTTAACAGGAATCTTTTTTTGACGGCAAAAATCTGCGTTATCTTATTTCTGCCATTGGCATTCAGCTTTAAGCAGCAAAACATTGTTAGAGAAGTATCTTCCCATTAGCCACATTTAGTTTGAGCCTCTGAGCTTCACCAGTTCAGACTAAAAAGTTTTAATTTGCCACATGCATTTGCTTTTGTCTGTGAATACCTATCTAGCAGATTAAGAGTGTAAGTAAACTGTGAAATAACAGGAATCTGACGACATAACTTCTTGTCGGTCAGAATGTTAAGAACTCGCCATTTACCTTCCAAGTATGTTGCACTTAGTGCAGCATATGATGATGCTATGCAGAAATCCTCTGGCGCCGGGTCCGATCTGTATGACTGTGACAGATTAGAAAAAAATCCAATTAGCAACAAGAGACTGGAGCAACACCCTCATATTGATCAGTCAAATAAAAGGAAGATAACTTATGATGTAGGTAAAAAGACAATCATAGTGAGTAAGAATGGTTATATGGATTTGGCGTTGAAGCAGAAGAAGAATGCATTGAAGAATTTGAACAAGAAGACAGTAATAACAGATATTCACGGTTATATGCAACGTGTCTCAAAGAGGAAGCGGAATATTGGTCAGGAGTCAGTGGCTAAGGATAAAGGTGATAATGCTCTACGAATCTCCCAAAAACATCAAGTCTTAAGAGATTCAGGCTGTGCAGATTTACGGGAGACACTATTATTGGGAAATCCCAAACAAGGTGATTATAGGGGAGATTTTGATCAGAGTTCAGATTCTAAGGGATTTAACATGGCAACGCAAGCCTGGCAACAAAGTAATTACATTGAAGATTATGATGAATGTTTATCCGCTGATTGCTTGCATATGAATTCACAATTTACTTGCAACAGCGAAAGCCTTCTACCAGGAGGCTATAGAAGTGATTATGATCAGGCACAGAAACCTACACAACCCTATCAGATCTTAACTCAAAGGTTGCCAACTATGTCAGCTTTGCATAAAAAAATCATTGATAATCGGGTTCTGAAAAACAAATCCGATAATGCTGCTCATCATGAAAGTTATAGACAAAGCTCTGAGGATTTAGATAATGGAAGTTATGGTCAAAGATCTGATGCGTTGAATGACTCTTCATTTGAAGAGTTTCAAGAGGGTTCTCTTGGAAACAAGTTGGCAGGGCTTATTTTCATGTGTAATGATAGAGTAAGGACTAATTGCTTTCGTCACAAAGTGTTTGGCATGCCCTTCTCAAAGAAGAGACTTTTAGATCACGTAAAACCAGGCACAAAATTGTTTCTTTTTGAGTATGAAGCTAGAAATCTTTGGGGCATATATGAGGCAGCATCGTTCCCTGGATTTGAACTTGAAAATGAAGCTTTTAATGGATCTGAAGTGGACTTCCCCTTACAGGTGTGTTAGTCTCTAACCTTTTCTCATAAAAATATTGGTTGCAAATTTATCTTCTTCTAATGTTGTCGAGACAGACCAGTCATGGGAGCCTGATTAGACGTTTCACGTGTCCTATAGTTTCTGAGGTGTCAACTTGTTTTCCTTTTATCTGGACAGGAAGGTGTTATCTCCAGTTTGTTTTGATCTTGCTAGATGTTTACATTACTTATGAGTCAGAGGTGTGTTTAATCTTATTGCAATCTTAAGCTATGTTGCTTACTTAGTATAAGACACCTGTAACTTTTCTGGTTTAAAGGATTGCGTCTAGTATTTACTATTTATAGCTTCTTCAACAGAAATGCCTTTTTGAATTTGCCCAGTCATTTTAGTGCCTGTTAAATCTATTTCTATTCTTTGAGTTTTTCTTCTTTTTGCTTTACCTTATAAATCAACCAGAGTGAGAAACTGGAAGACTGCATAAAACTGATTTTTTTTCTTGAAAGAAAGATTTAACCTCTCAAATAGTTTTTGTAATGGAGACTTTCTGTTCATTTTTAACGAATTTGTACAATGTGGAGTTTCTCATTCCCTCTAATAAAATACTCTGCAAAATCGTAATACAATATTGTAGAAGTATAATGAAAGCATCAAATCTGCATCCCATCAGTTAAAAGCTTCAGCATAATCGAGGACCTTTATCAAATTTATCAAAGATGTTAGTTAGGAGCCCACTTCACGCACACGGGTCCGGGGTCACACTTTAAAATTTCAGAGGGTTACCATGTTCCAGTTCCACTGTTGTCCACTTAGGAGCTAAGCATTATCATTTAGCAGGCCCTGATGGATCTATTGTGTTTGTTGAGAAGGTTCCCTTTCCATGTTACTATGTGCCATCAGAGAAGTTGGGTAAAAAGCCCTTGGGATTTTGTCTTTGCTGTTCTCTGATAAATAGAGTGGCGAACTATGGAGAACAAGTATGACTGGCTTATAGGCATCTTTGTTTTTATTTGTTCTGAGCAAAGGATAGGTTTGGGACTCCACTTTGGCAGATATGAGATAGTGGGGAGACGGGTGAGATGCCCTACATGAAGTGATGTTCCGTTGTTGCATTGACATGGAATTTGCTTGTTGACATGACCCTCTTTGTTAATTTGTCTTTTTAAATTTTGAAACACTGTTCAGTAGATTTGGCTGGATGAGATGACCACAACCCTAGCTGTCTACGGTTCATTGTTTTCCCTTGGCCCCTCTTTGTTGATTTGTTCTTTTTTTTTTGAAACACTTGGCAGTAGAATTGGCTGGATGAGAGAGAGACCTCAAGGATTTACCAGTCGTCCCACCACAACCCTAACTGTCCATGGTTCATAGTTTTCCCTCAGCTGAAAGACAACAGTTTTTGCAGTGAATTTGTAAGATGAGGTTTGTTGGAGAACAGCCTATAAGCATTTTTGTCTCGGTAGCAACTCAATTTTTTCCAGGTGGATGTTGAGTCTCACTAGTGTGGTATTGCCTTATGCTTATATCGGTCATGTGTTAACTTTATCTTTTTATGTTCCCTGTATTATATGTGCCTAAACATGCAATTTGCTTGGCTACCCTATTTGAGTGAAACTCTGTTTGCTTCATGTGCCATTTCAAGGGTTGTGGCCCAGGAATGTCTTAAAATTGATTACCATAATTTCTCCCTCTGTTGCAGGTTAGATTTTCTATTTACAAACAGTTTCAACCACTTCCAGAGAGGCAATTCAAAGTAGCTATCAAAGAAAACTATTTTTCCAAGGGCAAGTTTAGTTTTGAGTTGGATGCAGAACAGGTAACACTTACCATCAAAGCACCAATACACTCAAATTTCTGTTAATATTCCCATCAAACTTGTAGAGAAATCTGGTAAATAATTAGATTCTATTTGAGTTCTTTATATGTAAAATTTATTGACGTAAACCGGGTTCAGGTTTCCAAGTTGACTCAGTTATTCTTCTCGGGAGGCTTATTCGGTAAGCATATAAATAAAGGTCTTCCACAGTCCTCTGTTCCAAGGGGTACTGTTCCTGCTCTGAGGTTTCATGAAGGGATATTGACTGACAACAATTGTGACAAAGCTAGCATCCAGGAGAGGGACATGCTAAGGTTAATTAGAAGAGAGAATTCCAGTGGAAATAATAGCCCGGGCCTTAATGAGTTTTCTGGATCAAGGAGCTCTAACCATGAACAGAATGATTATGGAGTAGGAAATTTATCTAATTTGGAATTTGGAGATGGAGGATCTTCCATGACAAGTGCTTGCTATACGAGTATCAGGGGGCATATGATGAAAGATTTAACCAAATTAAAGGGGGACCTTGTGATTAAGAATTCAACCAAATTGATCAATGATTGGGATGATCCTAAGATAGATTCCAGTGATCGAGGAGCATGGAATGACCATTGCTGCAATAAACTAGACACATGGCATCTCAGAGAGAAACCATCTTGTGGTTGCGGAAGGCATCTTCATGATGATATTTTAGAAGAGCATGGTGATGCTTTGTATTCGGGTTTGAGAGGGAAGGGTTCAAGTGGAGGAAAATCTGATACAATACCATCATTGAATATGAAGGATTCAGTTCCATTAGAAGTTTGTCTCCGAAAAAAAAATGGGAGATTTGAGAGACTCGTTCAGCATGCAACCAGACATGTTGATAGTACTGTTGCATATGCTAGTTTGGATAATTCAGAGAAGTCTCGTTCTCTGGAAAATATGAGTAGCATACATGCAGGTCGTGTAAATTCTCATTATACTCTTCAAAAGCCTTGGAAAAATGAGGCAGGACAGTTATATGACCTCAAGAAGCAGTTTGAACCTGGTGTATCTAGCCATCATGCAACTGAATCAACAATTTCTTTAAGTCAGTGCATGTTGGACAATGATTACCTCGATGAATCGAGGACTGATATCAGTCCCAGCTTGGTCACAAAATGTAAGAAGGAAGTCCATCCATTGTGTACCTCAAGTAGTGAATTTCTGCAGTATCAAGTAAGTTGTAATGATGGAATGGGGGATACCTCTGCAGTTAAGAGGAATGTGTCTGCTCTTGTAAATGTGAATGTGGATTATTCATCACCCAGGGTCATTGATAACTTAGGGAACATTCGAGTTACAGTGAAGAATGATACTTCACGGATTGATACATTGCAAAATGCAGGAATACAGAGAATACACAAGGATACTTCACGGATGGATACATTGCAAAATGCAGGAATACAGAGAATACACAAGGATACTTCACGGATGGATACATTGGAAAATGCAGGAATACAGAGAATACACAAGAATAATTCACGGATGGATACATTGCAAAATGGAGGAATACAGAGAATACACAAGGATGACAGCGTTCACTTAAATCAGAATCTTCTCGGTTCAGTTCCTAAATTAAAAAGCCAGCGGTTTGTGACAATATCCAGGTTATCCAAAAAAAGCGTAAATGATCTCTCTGATACAAATTCCTTGTCAAAAACAGAAGTCGGTAAAAATATTCTACAGAAGAAACTCCCTGTATGGTCCCGTCTTTCCAAACAGGTTTCAAGTACAAACAGCACCATAAAGTTGAGAAGCCCGAATTTAAAAGAAATGAAGCATGATGATAGAAATGTTTCTGATAAAGAGGATGAAACAGATGCTCTCGTGGGAGAAGAATGCTACAGTCCTGATGAGCATGAAGATATCGAAGACACACCAAAAGAAGACTTTATCATAGACTTCAAACGAAGAAAGAACATTCATAGGTCTGAAGAACACTCAAAGAAAGAGATGTCAACAGATGAAGTTGCACTAGGCACCTCCATCCATGAAAATAACAGCATACAAAATAAATGTGATATTCCAAAAAAGAGGAGGCGCCTCATCAGACCTGAAATTGTTTGCAGTTATACTAAACTTGTTTCCGCTAGTAACAATATGGTTGATAAGCAACAAAATACTTCTATATGCACTGTAGGAGAGGCTCTTGAAGTTAAGAATTAGATGCTTCGTGTGGTACAATGGAGATATAGCCAGAGTCAGATTACAACCCAGTTGCTGTATTTGCTCGGCTCAATACAGAACAACTATTGAATTTTTGGATACTTATTTCAGTTACAAGTATTTCGTCTTGCTAATGCTCATTGTACCACTGAAAGGATATGAGGGGTCAGTAGGGTGCGTTAATTTGAAATGCATTGCCAGTTGGTAAGGTTGGATTCTTAATTGCGCTGGTGTTCTATTGGGTTACAAGTTTGCCCCTTTAAAATTTGGATCAGAGGATATGATTCTATCACGTTATGATATTGAAGCGAAGGAGAAACAAGGAATGCCACCAGAAGAATGTGTTGGTGTGTGTAATACTCTGGTATTCATTTGCTTAGTTATCTCATCTATGGCTTAATGGTACTTCTTTGCAAGTAGAATTCTGAAAATAGGACTGACGTCTGCAAGTGGACTTCTTTCTTTAGGAGTCCATAGACAGATCTTAGATCTTGATTAGGCACTCAAAATATGTCCACACGTGCATGCGCACTGTACAGTTTTAGTACTATCTCAGTGGTGAACTCTTTGAGTTAGTTACCACCAACATCTCTGGTAGCGAGACTGTTTATAATCTTTACTGTGCTTTGTAATAAGTGCTGTATGAATCGGTCTTGTTTCAAAGAAGACTATTTTGAATTAATCTGAAATTCCTGAGTACTCGTAGTTGTATTAAGCTGGTCTCTATGTACTGATTTATATTATTTCTCTCTTACTATTAATGTTAATTGTTCTTTATTATGAAAACTCGGCAAGGACTTTTCATTCAAAATGAAATCAGTATATGTTAGCAAAAATTTCTGGATTTTTACCAGCAACATGTTTGATATCATTTTCTTTGGCATGTCCAGTCCCGAAGATAATGGTAATAATTCCGAGTGGGAATCCAAATGCTTCTTGCAGAGGAAGGGTTTTGCAAGTGAAGTGTTAGGCATATATTTTCTCTTTATTTGATACTATCTTGTTTCCAACCATACAAAGGTGCATGGGTGCACATACGTCACTTTTCTTCTACTCAACCATACCAAAGGTGCATGGGTGCACATACGGCACTTTTCTTCTAATTAGAAGTAGAGAAAAAAATACTGTAAAAATATGTACACATGAGAAATGAGATATGTGTATCTGCTGCAGCATCAATACCGATACAGTCATAGATGGTGCATGGGTGCACATATGGCACTTTATTTCTAATACTGATACAGTCATAGATGGTGCATGGGTGCACATATGGCACTTTATTTCTAATACTGATACAGTCATAGATGGTGCATGGGTGCGCATATGGCACTTTATTTCTAATTGAGAAGTAGAGAAAAAAATACTAAAAATATGTACACATGAGAAGTGAGATATGTATATCTGCTGCAGCATCAGTACCGATAGTCATAGATATTGATATGTGCTCTAAAACATGGAAAAATGCATTCATGAATTGCTTTACATCAATGCTGATACAGTCATTAATATTGATATTGATACATCACAAACATGGTAATTGCTTTAAGCTAATAACGTTATTCGGTAGCTGATACAGTCAGAAATATTGATATTGATACATCACAAACATGGTAATTGCTTTAAGCTAATAACGTTATTCGGTAGAAAAAAGGATTGAGCACCTCCACAAAAGGTGCATGCAAGAAATATTGATAACATGGTAATAGCATAGCTTTAAGCTCATAACGTTACGTTATTCGGTCGAAAGGGATAGAAATATTGATAACATGGTAATTGCTTTAAGCTCATAACGTTACGTTATTCGGTCGAAAGAAGGATTGAGTGCTAACAAAAGGGGCATGCATGAATTGCTTACATGTGTGCTAACAAAAGGGGCATGCATGAATTGCTTACATGTTAATCGGTCGAAAAAAGGATTGAGTGGTCACAAAAGGGGCATGCATGAATTGTTGAGTGGTCACAAAAGGGGCATGCATGAATTGGTCACATGATGGATGTTTGATTTTTCAATATCTTAATTAGATATTTTAATTAATTAATTAGATACTTTAATTAGAGAAGATTTTGGAGATTTTGATATTAATCTCTTTTAATTTATGGAGATACATTATTTTCTTTATTTTGAGGAATAAGGTGGGGAATTAATTTTCACAACATTAGGAGTAGTTTAATTGTTTTATTTTTGGATTTATATAGGAGCAAAATCAATCACATCACAACAAAAATCAGCCATTGTATCACTATTTTATTTTATATTACAATTTTATCACTAAAATAAATAAAAAATTAAAAGTCTCAAGTATCTAGTATAATTTCAATATTTGATAAATTAAAGAATTGTGTCATTTCTTTAGTTTACAGGTTCAATATTTTTTAATAAATTAAAGAATTGTTTCCTTTTTGAAGTTTATAGGTTTTGTACATGTTCTAGAACAAAGTGATAATATGTTGTGTTTTCTCTAATATTTTGACTATGAATATCAATATATATCTAAATCATAATTATAAGGTTTATCAAATTTCAGAAAAAGTAAAAATTGAAAAAAAAGAATTATGAATATGTATTTAACAAATAAAATCTTAAAAGATTTTAATATAAAATCCACTTAAAAAATTAGATTTTTTGAAAATTTGAAATATTTGTTAAAGAGATTATGATTTAAAGATTTTGGAATGTGAGATTGTTGAAGAAATCAAGATATAAAATATGTTGATTTAAAACCATTAATTTACAGCTTCATTACAATATACTAATGAAAATAATAGAATTGATTTTATTGACACCTATGAATATGTTGACCTTATCCCAACCACTTTAGACACTGAGTTTGTCAACCATTTTTCTTGTATTATTTTCAAAATATCAGAAAAGGATTAACTATGACCACTTTTCTTATATTATTTTCAAAATATCAATAAAGGATTAACTATGTAAACCAATTGAACTTTGAGTGTGAAACCCAACTTTAGGTTAAGTTAGTTGAGTATGAACATTCATTATTGATTGGGAGTGTGAGAATCAATCTCTCTTGTTACCATAGCTTATCAAATTACACATTTCTAGCTTGACCAATAAGAATATGTGAATTCTATTGGAGTTTATCAAATTACACATTTCTAGTTTGATCAATAAAAATGTGAGTTTTATTGGACATTTTTAACATTTCTAGTTTGACCAATAAAAATATAAATTGTATTGGACATTTTTATGCTAGAAAGCTTTGATTTGAAAGTATGACTTAAGAATTCAATTACCATAAGTATTATATCTCTTTTCATGAAAATCAATTATCACATTTCCCAAATGCATTCTACATTCTCTAATTATCATTAGTATTATATTTCCTTTCACAAAAATAATTATCACATTTCAGAGATGCATTCTACATTCTCTAGGTGGGAGGTGGGGAAGATGTATTTGCATTCTACATTCTCTAGGTGGGAGGTGGGGAAGATGTATTTAATGTATCATAAAATAATAAATTAAAAACAAAAGTAATAAAAATATGTATAAAATATTATAAATAAAAGAAAAAATAAAAATTAGTGAAAAATATAATTTATACTCCAACTAAGATTCATGGATTTATCAAGCAAGAAGGATCAAATTTTTTATGCATAATTTTTTTTTAGAGTGTAAAATCTCAAGTAAAAGTTTGCACCACAAAGGAATTTGATCTCTCTTGACACTTGATAGATTGGGTTGAAATAGATTATGATATATTCTTGGAAACTTGAGTAATTCAATAGATAATGTATGAGTTAATCTAATCACACTTTGGATTTTCTATATGTAAACTCTTAAAATTTGAACACTTTAATTCCAAAGTTAAATATGCAAAAACTCTTTAACAATGTAGGGGAAATCTGAAGATTTCCCTTTATAAGGTGGTGCTCCTAGAAGAATCTATAAATAGATTTTGTGCATATTTTACACCCCACTGCTACTATGTCTTAAAGTAATTATTACTTCTATATGGTAACTATTTTTTGTAACTATCCATTCTATATGTGAGATATTCCACACTCTCCTCATTCACAAGTGCAATTAACATCTCTCAAACTCCTCAAGCTATGCTCAATATGCCGTTATAATGTTTTAACTTTGCTTTCAACACAACTTGGTTCTTTATGATAATATTTTCTAAGGTCACCTCTTGCTATGTCAATGTTGACTTGTCAATCCTACTAGGGTTCAATCCTCCCCAATCATACCCGTGCTTTTGTTAGTTGTACACAAGTACTTGCAATATGAATCGAGGCTAGGTGCAAGTACGTGGCACGCTTGGTGGGACAAATACTCCCAACTTGTGGCCTCTTAGCCAAATGATTCCAGTGTGAATGTTAATAGTTGCACTCTCTCCTAGGTGGAATTAGGTATAGTTGCATAGTGATAAGTCAAAGCCAATGTTTGTAATGGATTGGTTCAACTTCACAACATTAGTGGTAATCAAACTTGGAACACTTACAATTATGGACACAAAGATCTCATTTCCTATCAATTCAACTCCTCTAATCCAAATTGGAAGAATGTGCCATGAAAGAGCATGCCTTCGGTGATGATTTTTATGCCTTGGTGAAGTTGGAATTCTAACATAGTGAGGCTTGAGAGAGGAACATAAGCTTCAGTGATAGGTTTCACAAAAATGAGGCACAAGGTCACTCACTAAAAAGGAACGAGAATGAAAGCCCATCATTGTGTATATATTTTAAGGGTCTTTATATGACTATCATTTAATACTTTTAAATTGATAAACCCTATCACTAACTCAGATCTCGTGAATAATGCTCAAGGTAAATGTGGTTGACAGATAACATGTACACCTAACCTCGAGGGACCTCATGGATTTGACCTCTTGACCTCCTTTGCCATTATAGAATCAACATGGAAATTCAAACCACTTGAGCTAACCCTTGGGACTTGATATTATATAACTTAGATATATAATAACTCAATAATACTATTTTAAGTTATTTATATCATATTATCTAACTTATATACTATAACTTATTATGCATTAGTTATAGTATAAAACATGGAGGATAAATATGGTTATCACGAAGATGAAGTTATGTGGAGGCTATAATGTGGCTATACATCACATGCATATAGGTGGCACCACTTTGGGTGCGTTGCATGTAGGGGGACAGGGAATTCTCGGTAGTCATACAACTCTAACATGTTTCTACTGTATGCACCACAAAAGTGTCATTGCCATACCCATGCAATTATCCAGTTGTTATAGCAAGATTTGCCTCATCCCATATAATCTTGCAAAAAAGGCCTTTTTCCATTTCCCTATGCAGACTTGTCATCCCTTTTTGCAAATCGCAGAGCTAAAAATACAATTTTCCCAAATATACGCACCTTGCCTACTATATAACATGTGTATATGCAAGTTGCACCATTACAGCCTGTGTACATCGGGAAATGTGCCCAAAATTGAAAAATGGTGTCAGGTTTCCATGTCACGTCACGAGATCAATGATCCTTGGCCTTCGATATACTGGAAATGTTTCGACTCGGCCCTTCAGTTCCACTTGAAGGCTATAAATGGGCCAAATCCAAGCTATGGAAAAAAGGAAAAAAAATTCAACTTTGAGAGCAAAGTTACTCTGGAGGAATTATTCACTTCACATAGAGTATGCATCCCTTTATCCTTTAAGTCTGAACACATTGTTCAACCCCCAAGCTTTTCCCTTATTGATTGAGAACTTCATTGTCTCTCTTATATGAGCTTGCCTTTGGTGGAGGATTGAAGTGGTGGAGGCCCAGCTGGAAGGAACTTAGTTTCTCGGTTCCAAACTATGCCGACACAAAAGTCTGTAACTTATTCACTTCTATTGATTATATCTTAATAGAAATACTATTTTCTCGTCCAATTGATACCTTGCAAATATTTGAATTATTATTCCATGGGCGTATTTGTTATGAATGTTGATGGATTATGCTATTGAATATGATAACATTATATATTATCACCATATGCTTGTGTTGCTTGGTTGTTGAGGACTAGTTGTAGGTGTATTGCTTTGGGTCAAGTGCTCAACGATAGACTTCATCTAACATCTGGACGAGGTAGGCCTTTTATCTTGTCTTGCTAGCATATTTGTTTATATAGCATACTTGAGAATAGAGTTGATTTCTTCAGTCATTTCCGTCTGTTGTGGTTTACCCCTAGCCATAGAGATATTTTACTCGTAACACAATTCACGACCATATTGGGGATTGAATCTTCTTTCTTGGGTTTTGGAGTGTTTTTCTCCTTAGATTGCTCTCGTTCATATTGAGTTTCTTGTCGTATGATTGCTTGACAGCCTCTGTTCACTCTGGGTCTAAGTCTTTCAACCTTCTCCTTAGCCTAGCTGTATTTTTGACACATATACGCGAGTTTTTGTTTGACAGTCGTGTACATACGCGTGTTGTCCTTCTGCAAGTTGCGTACATACAGACTTTTCCCTTGAAAAGTCATGTACATCAATCTTTTTTGCTTGTTTGTTGGGTTTGGTGGTTGCTGGGTAGGTTTTGATGATTGTCGAGTCTTCTTGGGACTCCGTAGTGACTGTTAAGTGTCTGTGGAATGATAGGAAACCTGTCTTTGGTTGAATTTTGATTTTGCTCCTTGATATCGTACTTGGGTTGTCTCTGTCTATACACAGTAGAGTCTTTATATCAAGTTGTTGTTCAGTCCATGCATTTTCATTTTTCTTATATTGAAAATACGAAAAAATAGGCATTTTACATTGATTGACATTTTGATCTTTTGAGTCTTTGTCATTTATTTTAGTGCATGCAAAGAAAGATTGCATTTTAATTCAGAATTCAATAATTGAATTGCAAATTGGATTTTTAGGAAGCATATCATCTATTGGAAATTGAAGTTAGGACTTTGCATTGTTTTCATATTCATTTACTTTACTTGCTGAGTCATAAAATCACTAGTTTCACGACCGCACCTTTTGAGTAAGCAAGGCCATTAAAATTAACGCTATAATTTAAAATTGATTAGTAACGATTTTATTTTCTAGGGTGCACAAACTAGCTTAGAATTTAGTGCCATGGAATAGGATTTTGTGAGTAAACTTCTCCAAGGCTATTAAATCAACATATTTGTTTGACTAAGGGAGTGGAGAAATCCATTGTATAATCGGTAATATCAGGAGGCTCCGCTTACACCGGAGTTAAGCACGAGGTCGCGTGAGGTCGGTTGAAGGGATACCCCCCCGATACCTTTTTAGCATCAGATATATGTATGGGGATCTATTCATATATGGGGATCTTGCTAGTGCCCTTACCTCTGTGAGAGGCGACGCTTTCAAGGTTTCGTGCTTTGCTACCCTGCCCATACGGTGGACCTGACTTATGACTGTTCACCTGTGCATTGGTTATACCGTGGTTTCTTAGTTGCTTGACTTAGGTGCCACATAGGTTAATTGCATGGGTTATTCTGTAGGTACACTGGGTCAGATAAGGGTCGAACAACACACAACCTTTATGGAGGATTACCTCTCTGGGGGGATCTAACCGACTGGTTGTTAAGCCCAAGAGGGCTCTTATAACTGATTTTGATACCTTCGATCTTTAGTAGGGAATCTCATGCCGCTCTTGGGCAAGGCATACCTACTTTAGGGAGGGAGGCCCCTTTCAACCACTTTATCGTGTTTTTGTGCATATTGGTCGTTTGATTATTTTTGGTGTGCTCTTTGATTACTAGTTGGCCTTAGGATTTGTTTTTATATCTTGAGTCTTAAGTCATCGTGGAGTCGGACCAACTTCCCCACCTGTAACGTTCCCCCGGCCACCCGCAGGCCGATGACTCCATTCCAAAGCAACCTCTCATACTTTGACACTAGTTGGTAACATCCCCAGCCTCAACAGGCCAGACCATGCTACTCTAGGGAACACTTTCGTTCCCTTACTGCGAAACATACGGTAACATACCCAGTAGTCAACTGAGCTATACCACATAAATTTTCTCTTTAAACTGCATGCAACTTAAACATATAAATAGAACACTCTTGCAGAAGCTTTACATATAAACATAAACAAATAATTACTTTCTATAATATACGACTTCTATACTGAAATAACAGTAACTACAGATATGCAACATATACAGGGAAATACCCATAAACATATAGGCAATTATAATCACATATATGATAAACTGTAACATAGGCATGTAAATAACAAAGCAACATATCATTTATCATACGATTGGTACTTATCTTGGAAAGATTGTCACCAACTACGTACAGACCGTCCACGAACCTCCCATCCTTAGACTACATTGTTCATCACTCTCAACAATGAGTCACCCCCGAGCTGGGAGTGAACTCCACCCAGGGTAAAGGGTTCCTAACCAGGCTAAGGCTCATGGACAACAGGAAAGACTCTGTCTCAGGTGCTCACTCAACTAACATCCTACAACCTCTCATTCCCCACATGCCTATCCCACCTAAGGAAGTGTGCCCCTTCTCTGCTCAACAGTCCCTTGGCTACCCCACTTCCCTTCCAAGGCTTCAACAACATACCGGACTGGAAGTCTCAAAGCACTATAGATGCAGTTTAGCACCTTCGGGAATCAATCCCCAACAATTCGCTCGCTTGGAGAATTTCTCACGGGCCTGACAACCCGCTTCTTCAATACCACTCCAAGCTAACCAGGTACACCAACTGAAAAAGACTATGTGAATAGGCTCAGATATGGTGAAATGGATGTTTCAAGGATAACAGATTGCATGGGTGAAAAATGGTCATGGAATCATTGACTGGATAACTGAGTGTAGGAAGGAAATCACTATGTTACTCATCGTGAAAGTGATGGTGAGAAAATGATGGTCAAGTTGCTGGTAAGAAATCCCCGTGAAAAGTGACCAAATGAGCTAAGTCCCCCACGATATGAATGCATGTCCCCAACTGGACACTTGTCATATCGAAAGTTACTTTGGTCCACTTGTCCCCAACTTTAGAACTTAGGATAAAATAATTATCCATAGTTTATACTTTTAGGAAATATTAATATAATATTCCCTTGACTTTTGGCCCTCCCTTTCCCTAACTGGTGAAGTCCAGTCCCCCATTTCTTTTATCGTGGTCGGTCTGCGCGCAATGATGTATTTTATATTATTCATGAGTCATGTACAAAGTAGGCACATTGACCTTTGACATCTAGGTGTTCCGACCTATTAATAAAACATAAGCATCCCGGCTTATAATAACTGGCTCACCAGCCTATAACACATATCATATACATGAGGCTCATTGTCCTCCATATTGCGCGCACCTTAGTTACTGTGCACGGTATCCAGAAATGTGCATACTACATCATTTCACTGCGCAGTTCATGCGCGCACTATGCCACATGACGTGCATTACCAAATGATGTCAAAACAACTCACCAACTTAAGTACACTTATATTACATTTACAATTAGGTTCGACCGAGGGATATTACAATCCCCTCCCCTTATTTATGCACTGTCCTCAGTGCATCATACACCCATATACAACAGAGTTTTCAAAAATCTTAAAAAAGATGCGGGTATTTTGTTTGCATTGCATCCTCATGCTCCCAAGTAGCGTCCTCAGGACCGTACCAGGTCCATTGAACCTTTACAAGCCCTATGGCTCGGTTCTGGAGCTGTTTGACTTTCCGGTCCAAAATGCACACCGGATGCACTTGAAAAGCGCCTTCTTGCTCCACCTGAATCACATTTCAATCAATAACATGGTTAGCATCAGGTATATATTTCTTTAGCAATGATACATGGAAAACATTATGAACAGACATAGATGTAGGAAATGCAATCATATAAGCAACTGGACCAATCCTCTCTAGGATTTCAAATGGCCCACAAAATCTGGCTGCCAAATTGGCGCAGCTTCCCAGCTTCAGGGAACTCCTGTTAGCTTTCACTTTTAGGAAAACATGATCACCCACTTTGAATTCTATGTGGGTTATGTTCTTATCGACATAAATTTTCTGTCTGTCTTGGGTAGCTTTTAAATTCTGCTTAATTTTTGTCATTTGGTCCTCCATCTCCTTGAGAAACTCTGGCCCAACTATTGTCCTATCAGCTTGATTATACCAACTCACTGGAGTATTGCACTTTCTGCCGTAAAGTGCTTCAAATGGGCTCATCTTCAATGATGTCTGATACCTATTGTTGTAAGCGAATTCTACCAAGTGTAGGTAGTCTTCCAATTTCGATGGTTTTTCCACCACATACATTCTTAGTATATCTTCTCACTCTGTTCACCCTCTTTGTCTATCCATAAGACTCAGGATGATAAGTTGTACTAAATTTCAGATTCATTCTGAATCCTTTCCAGAAATTCAAGGTGAATTTCGGGTCTCTGTCGGACACAATTGTTTTCGGAATTTTGTGCAATCGTGCTACTTCCTTCATGAAAATATCAACAAGATTTGTTGCCTTGTGCGTAGTTTTCAGTGGAATAAAATGGGCATCTTTCGTAAGTTTATCCACCACCACCATGATCGAATCATGCAGCTTGCCTGTTCTAGGCAATCCCGTAATAAAATCCATTGTCACCACTTCCTACTTCCATTCAAGAATGGTTAAAGGTTGCAACAACCCTGTTGGGTGCCTATTCTCAACTTTAACTTTCTAGCATCCCATACATCTAGCGATGTACTCGGTGATCTCTCTCTTCATACCTGGCCAAAAGTAATGGCTCTTGATCGCTGCCATGGTTTTCTAATATCCAGGGTGCCCTGCATAAGGAACATTATGCATTTCATGCAAAATCATATGTTTCAAGTCCTGGACATTTGGAACAAAAAATTATGTTCTTGCCCAACAGTATTCCATCTATTCCCAACTTATAATTATCCACCTTCTGTAGCATCTTACCCTGTTGTAGCATTGCTACCAATTCTCTGTATTGCAGATCTGCATTTGCAGCCTCTAGAATTTTTCTTTAATAGCAGTTTGATACATGCTAATGGTTGTAGCATGTAATTCTTGCACCTTCCTGTTGAGTGCATCAACCACTTTATTCTCTTTCCCTTTGATATACCTTATATCAAAGTCATATTCGCTTAGAAATTCTAACCATCTGCTTTGCCTAACATTTAGATTTGGCTTATCAAATAAATATTTCAGACCATTGTGGTCTGTTCTTAGCTCAAACCTCTTTCCCATGAGGTAGTATCTCCATTTCCTCAAGGCATGCACTATGGCTACCAACTCCAAATCATGAGTGGCATAGTTTCTTTCATGATCCTTCAACTTCCTTGATTCATAACATATGACAAACCCATTTTGACTGAGGAATCCACCAAGTCCTTCATTACATGCATCGGTGCATATGATGAAGTCTTCATCTGGGTCCGCGGTCCTTAAAATTGGAGCACTTGTCAATAATTGTTTCAAGTGTTGGAAACTCTTCTCACAATCCAGTGTCCACTGAAACTTCACTCCCTTTCTTTGCAAAGAAGTGATTAGGTGTGCAATCTTTGAGAATCCTTCAATAAATCCTCTGTAGTAGCCTGTAAAACCCATGAATGATCTCACCTCTGTCACATTCTTCGGCGCTGACCATTCTCTAATGGCCTCTATCTTCTCAGGATCCACTTCTATCCCATCCTTTGAAATGATATGCCCCAAATAATGAATCTGTTTCTGATAAAATGAGCACTTTCTCAATTTGGCATATAACTGACGCTCCATTAATACTTGCAACACCATCCTCAAATGATGTCCATGCTCTTCCTCTAACTTGGAATATATAAGAATGTCATCCAAAAAGACAATGACAAACATGTCCAAATACTCTCGGAAAACACCATTCATTAAGCACATGAAAACATCTGGTGCATTTTACAACCCAAATGGAACCACTATGAACTCATAATGACCAAACCTTGTCCTGAAGGTGGTCTTGCTGACATCTTCTTCTTTAATCCTTACCTGATGGTATCCTGATCTGAGATCTATCTTTGAAAATATCTTTGCATCCTTCAATTGATCAAAGAGGTCATCAATCCTTGGCAGAGGATACTTGTTCTTAACAATCACTTTATTCAACTGTCTGAAGTCAATTCACAACCTTAGTGTTCCATCTTTCTTTCTCACAAACAAGACTGGGGCACCCCAAGGTGACACGCTTGGGCGTATATACCTCTTCTTTAGAAGTTCTTCAAGCTACATTTGCAACTCCAATTCTAGTGTACTCATTCTGTAAGGAGTCTTTGATATTGGCGTTGCTCCATGCATCAAATTTATAGAGAAATCAATGTCTCTCCTTGGGGGTAGTCCGGGTACCTCCTTGAACACATCTTCAAAATCTTCCAGGACTGCATAATCCTCCAAATTTGGCACCTTATCTCTAGGTGTCTCTGCCAAATGAGCTGCAATTATTTGACATCCTTTTCTGTAACATTTCTTCAACTGTAATGCTGAAATATCTCTAATGGTTACTGCCATGGGAATTCCTTGTACCTTCTTTAGTTTCCCTTCCTCATCCAGGCAAGTAAATGCTTTGTTGTGATAGTCTAAGAGAGTGTGATGTTGGTCCAACCAATCCATCCCAATTAGACAGTCATAGGAACCTAAAGGCAAGATGTTTAAATATGCCTTGGTGTTCATTCCATTCATGTCTATGAGGCATGACTTAACCATCTCATTAACTTTTCTTCTGGCTCCAGTAGCCAGTTGGACCAACTAGGATTTCCCATGCTTGCTTCTTGGCAAATGCAAACTTTCCACCATCTTAGGGTCTATATAACTATGACTATCTCCCGAATCAATTAAAATAACAATGGTTTGTTTTTTTTATCATACCTTCCACTTCAATCATGTGGGACTGATACTCTGCTTGCTTGTTGTCCAGGGCTGCATAAATCCTTGGCACATATCTGCCCATGTCCTCCGTCGTTTCAGCTTGTTGTACATTGTGAACAACCCTTCCTTTTTCACCTCTGTGAGGACAATCTCTGAACCTATGGTCTCCTTTACAACCCCAACATTGCATAGGTGGTTGCCTTGTCGTTCTGGGTTCTTTAGGTGTTTGTTGTCCTTGTGGATTATTTCTGAAGAATGGTGGCTTAGCTCCCTTCTTCCT